>FLMG01000460.1:69802-80401 GCA_900088475.1 Hyphochytrium catenoides | reverse complement strand
GGTCCAAGCCCTACCCTCAAAAGGATTGTCAGGTACAAATAGTTAGTTTTCAGCGGTATGACACAACACGAGAGGTCGTCTAGCGGTCGTTCTTTAAATCTTTACGGAGACGGCGCTTAGGCAGGGGAGACGTGACGAGTGGGCGTAGTAGTAAGACTATGAACTGCTGAGTATCTGTTTATCGCTTGGACTCTTTGTAGTAGTGCGCTGGAGGACAGGAGGTGGTGTCCATCTATCTAGCAGCTTCATCACCTGTATGGAGAGAGAGAGAGAGAAAGAGAGAGAAAGAGAGAGAGAGAGAGAGAGAGAGAGAGAGAGAGAGAGAGAGAGAGGAGAATGTATGTACGCTGCTGCAGCCTCGCAGCGTCACAGCTGCTGCTCATCAGCTCATCAGTGAGTGTACGCCCGGCCATTGTCCGCCGCCCACGCCCCAAATATTGCTCGTCCATGTCGAGCAGTTGTCCTTCGGAAATATTTCGGATCTACGTAGAGGACAAACTTCTAAGTCTTTACGGTTTTAACGCTATCAGCAAAATTATTTCAATCCTTCACATGAAACATTGGTTAAATTCATGTATAAACAGCTGCGGATGGAGCAGAGGACAACCAAATTTTTGGTCTGTTTACCCTATGAAAGAACAAAGAACCGCTTTGCATGGGCTTGCATGGCAGAGAGAGAAAGGAGAGAAAGAGAGAGAAAGAGAGAGAAAGAGAGAAAGAGAAAGAGAGAGAGAAAGAGATAGAGAGAAAGAGAGCCATCTTACTTATCTAGGATGCACATAGTTCTACATTGTTGAACAGCATCTTCTCTAATGAGCTCTCAACTGATATTCTGACATCCCTTCCCCTCTTGATCATCAAACGCACTCAGCCAGTTCTTTTGCTTGCGTCACTAAGCCATTGTCTCTGCATTCTCTCTGGTTGCTCCATCCCTTATCTCATTGCTGCTAATGATACATGGAGAGGTAGCGAAGTAGAGATGTTGAGACGGAGGCTCCTCCATGGCCAATTCTGCATCGCACCCCTGTACATCTCAATCTGCAGACGTCTTCAGAACTTATTCATCGTGACTGTTGGTGCCTCACGACTTCTATTGGACATACTTCCTGTCTCTTTAGTCTTTCTTTGTGCCTTGGACCGAGAGCTCGATCTTCACACGCCCAAAGTTTCGACCTTCACCTAGAGAAAGGGACAACAGGGCGACCCTGGCGACAGTGCTTGGCCATCTGCATCATCAATCTCACTAAAAAATCTCCGAAAGCCAGTGACTTGCACTGGTTGCTGTCAACCTTCAACCTTCATTTCTGTCAGTGATATTGAGAGTAGGGGCACTGCCGTTATTTATAGTGATAGAAAACTGGCAGCCTCTGGAATGACGGGCCTTTTGGCCATCTCTAAATGTCAAATGGACTATGCTTCTTGCTCCGAAGTTGTAGAACTAAGCCCAAAAGCCCACTGTCTGTTCCGTCTCTTTCACGCTTGCCTTGGTATACCTGTACCTGCACCACCCTCGCCTCAGAATCAGTGTCTGACGCCAGGGTCGGCTGTAACATTCCTCCGACAGTCACTGAGCCAAAAGACAGCTTCCGATACATAGAAACTATGAGATACATTGATGACAGATACAGAGTGCTACGGGTTTTGGAGGAGAAGGGACAAATCCCCTTGATAATATGCACTCTACTTTCTGAGGAGATGGCAGCTTTTGGCGCCAAAACTGGTTCTGAATATCTTTTCGCGCCAAATTTGAACCGTTTCTCGTCCAGGCTTCGGGCTTGCTTGCTTGGATATGCTGTCTTTCTCTTGAGTTGATGGAAGGAGCGAGGCTGGCAAGCTAGCAGAAGAGCTAACAGAGAGCAGAGCCTGAGTGCCTTTTGAGAGGTTAGGGAGATGTAAGGAGATGTTTTAGCTGATGTTTAGGAACCGGGCTTTGAAACTTAGGTTGGACGTCAGTGGCTGAGCGCAACGCTTGCTCTGGTTCTCCTTTCAACTTCTGCCACTGTCGCCACTGCTCACTAGATCTCTCTTTGGTCCAATGTCTTGGTCATTGCTGAACGGCCACCGACCGCATCGCAAAATTTTCATCATCCACGCAAGGTCTGACGCCAGGCACTTTTCTTCGTCACTTTCTCGGAAGAGTTCTCTGTGCTCCTCTTTATCCCCTGTTTTGGGTTTCAGACGCATGCGTCGTCTCTTTTATGAGAATGATGTAGACCACTTGGTGGCGCTGCACTGTCCCTCAAGAGACTGCTCTAAAGCTACAGTCCTGCTTTGCCGGTGGAAGGACACTCTCGGATATTGCCGAACCGTGCGGAGTGGCAATGATTTCTGGAGGATACTTGGAGCTCTCTCCTTCTTGTCGATGGCGGTGAAGAGCCTTGTCGAACAGATCCTTGGCGATAGAGTGGACCTCGCACAGTCTCTTCTTCTTCCTGAAAGCGCATAGCTTCAACAGCATAAGCAGTTAACGGCCTAGCTGTTCTTCTTGTCTGTGCTCCTCAATCGACTGATAATAATGCAACGTGTAGAGCTCCATCCTCCAATACTTCTTTCCACTCCTGAGACAGCGTTCCAGCTATCACCCCGTCCTCTTTTTCACATGCCACACGTCCATCTAATCCTTAATAAGTTTGCCCAGGCCTGCCGCGGATTGGCGCAGCTGAAAGACCAAGGAACTTCGTCTTTCCTCTTCTTTCGCCTTCTCCTTCAGCGCCGCCTGCTCTTGTCGTAACTATGAAGGAGCAGCAGTGAAGAATCAAAACCCATTAGCCGCGTGCGAGGGCGATGATGTTCAAAGAGAACGGAGAGAAGGGGGGCGGAGGGAAGAGAGAGAGAGAGAGGAAAAGAGAAAGAAAAGGAAGGGACAGAGGGGAAACTCGAATAAGAAGAGCACGTACCTTTGCTCTCTCTTGTCTTGCATCTCTCCGTACCTTCCACCCTAAGTATAAAATAAAGAAGTGAGTCAGTACCCAGGAGAGAAAGCAGTACTATGGAAAGGGACGACGCAAGAACAGGACAGGTCGAACCTCTGAACATTGCTTGAAGGCGGATGACGGAGTGAAAGAAGGTCTCAATGGCCTTCTTTTGTCTCATTGCCCGCTCCGCATTAATGAGGTCCAGCCTATCATTATTTGAGAGCATCCCGACACAGAGTGTGGAGAAACGTTAGAGGACTAGAGATCTGATCGATAGGAAGTAGTGGCATTCAAGAGCTGCTAAGAGCCAAAGCAAGCAGTCAATGTGAGCTCATCAAAGAGGGATGGAGACCACACCACCAAAAGGAACTGACAGGAAT
Organism: Hyphochytrium catenoides; assembly: GCA_900088475.1. Classification (NCBI taxonomy): domain Eukaryota; class Hyphochytriomycetes; order Hyphochytriales; family Hyphochytriaceae; genus Hyphochytrium; species Hyphochytrium catenoides. The sequence goes on along the minus strand of FLMG01000460.1, from coordinate 77,106 downwards.
GTGAAGAAGAGTTGAATGGGTTAGAAGATAGCCGCCCGACTCTCAGGTGACGACCAGCGAGCCTTTAGCCAGAGGAGGACCGAGGAAGAGTCATGATGACGCAAAGCAGGACAAAGCGCAGCAAAGGGATGGATCAGTGACAGAGATAGGAATGTTATGATCTTACAGTCTTTTCTCTTCCTCGGCTTTCTGTCTTTCCGCCTCTTCCATAATCTTGAGCTCAATGGGAAGAAATGGAAAGAATTGAGGCGAATGCTCCAGTCTGTGGCCGCTGGTGTGCAACTGGGTGAAGCACTGCCAAGAAAGTGGCGAGAGAAGAGAAAAAAAACATCCATCAGAAGCACAAGAGGCGGGAGAGGAGAGAAATGCAGAGATTGCTATCTAGGAGGAAAGAATGTCACGAACAGCCAGGAGCTTCACTATCGAGAGCAGAGCAGGCCCGTGAAGAAAAGAGGAAAGCAACAGAATCCCTGGTCGCGATGACAGTCCAGACGCCCCTAACCCTTGTTTACCGTTCCCAGCCCTCTCCATCATCTCACTTCCTCGTCCCGCTGACTCGTGGATCAAGTAGCTCTACCTTCGTGCAATAGGAGTCTCCACAGTCCTGGCAGTGCAGCTGGGCGGCTGTTCGGTCGCACTCCACACAGAGGACAGCATAGGGACGGAAGCGATGTGAGAGAGTAGCAGCCGACGACGCGGAGGGGTCCGGCATTGCATCATCTGTTCTCTTCATTCCGTCCCGTTGGCTTTGTAGACTATTCTGCCGATGCACTGATGATTTGCTACCGTTCTCCTCTCTCTGATTCTTGTTGCTCGCTCTGATGGTTCCACCTGTCTCTCGTCGAGTCTTGAGACTAAGCTTTTCTTCCTTTGCTCCACCTCTATTGTCTGCCCTGCTTGTTGCTGTTGTCGACTTCTTTTCATCCTTCATTTCATCAGAGTCTGCCTGTTCTTGAGCTTTCGCTGTCATAAGTTTGCTCTTCTGCTGCCTACTATGTGCTTTGTATGCTTTCTCGCTCTTGATCGTCTCCTGCATCCTCTCGTGAGAATGGTAGAAGCACAGGTCGCAGTAGTCAGCGGGAGGACGGGGCCGACCCCGTGGTAGGGTGGAAGCTTGCTGCTTGCACTAGACCAAGACAAGCCAACAAATGGTTTAGCCAGAGTGATGGTCATAGTCCAAAGCACCTCATTGAAGGAGAGAGGCAACTCATTGAAGCACAGAGGATAGCCGCGGAAGACGCAAGTTAAGACTGAGAGGATGGAGGTGTAAAAGGCTGGGCTAGGGGATGGCAACAACAGAGAAAGGCCCCTCTAAAAGTGGGATATAGATTGAGAAAGGTGAATGTTGAGCAGCAGGAACTAAAGGGCCTAAGCAAAGAGCAGTGACCGCACGGCAAGGCCCCAATAAGTGTCCTCACGTACATCCAAGCACTCCCGGGTGGCAGTCTGCAGGCGGCAATACTGACAAAGCTATAGGATAGTCGGAGGAGGAGCGAGGAGTGAGCGAAATGGCACGATGGAATGGCGTCATTAGCGAGCAGCAAGAGCTGCTTTCCTCACGCTATGTAGCCGTGAGATGAACAGCTTTAGAAGATGAATGACAGCCTAGCCCAACAATGAAAGACAACAAGAAGACTCCCCGGGACTCCTCGCTGCCCGTCTGTGCCTTCCCCACTCCTCCCATTTCATCATTCATCAAAGTTGTTGATCCTTTTCCTGCACATGTTGCCATTGTCTTCTCCCTACAGCTACCTCTCTGCTGCTGCATGCTTGCTTCTCCCTGGGCCGGAGAAAGACATGTTCCTATGCTATTTACCTTGAGAGGTAGGGTGCTATGGGCGCGGAGTCCCCTCTTGTTGTGTGTCCTTTGATGACAGTACTCGCACATTGGGTCGCAGCACTGCAGACAAAGCCTGTTGAAGAGGAGGTCGTCGGCTTAGGTGCAATAAAGATGACTCGGAAAGGAAGAACACATGGTCTGGTAGCGTAGCACGTAGACTGGCGAGAAGTAAGGACAGAGAAGAGGAAAGGAAAACAAAGAGGAAAAACGCATAACCAGGAGATGCTGAGCGACCAAAGAGAGGGCAGCGTTAAGTGGAGCTGGCCCGAAAATCGATGATAGAAAGAGCGAGAGTCAGCCCGACGATTTTAGACAGACGCTTGTTACTTATACTGTCAGAGATACCTCTAGCAGAACTCTAGGAGAAACAGGAATGCGAGAGACCTCATCGATGCTCTTCGCAGGGAGGAGGATGATGAGGATTGAGAGAAGAGAAAGGCAAATCACAAGGATCGAGTCAGAGGCTAAGCAGGCGGAGGGAAGGCGGGGAAGAGGGATCGCCCGCTCAGCAGGAGACAGAAGGCAGAAGAAGAAACTAGAAAGCGACTTACTTTGTGGCGACTGTTTTTCTGTTTGGAACAATCGGAATTCCCTCATACTCTCCTCCCTCCTCGCAGTGGACGCACAGGACCAAGAGCCGCTCATTTTCTTTAGGGAGGAGAATGCTTAGCGAGGGTGACGTTGAGTGGAGGAGCTTGGGCTTCTGCCAGCTGCACCATCATTCGACGGACGACAGGGAAGAATAAGATGACGGATGAGAACGAAGATGATATGTTAAGCTCCAGATGATGATGGTTTAGAATGTGATTTGAGGATACGATGAGACGAATCCACTGATGGCGATATCAGGGACCACGGTGAGATGGAGAACGGAGGACAAACTTCGACACAGGACAAGCTGTTGGTATGAAAGGAGGAGATGGTGAGGAAAAAGGCTTCAGTGGTGACGACAGTGGTGGAGGCGGAGTATGTGACGGAAAGGAGCCGCATCGCGGCAATAAGAACGAACCTCACCAGCATGCCAAACGGCCGTAAAGAGCAAAGAGAAAGCGCTGGGAAGAGGGACGGAAGGATAAGCCTACTACCTGACTTGTCCAGTAAGCTTGTTAAGATAGTAAGGGAGGAGAGAGGAGGGATCTATGTACTCGATCACCTCTCGACGACATCTCTCTGCCGCCTCTTTCCTTCCCCTGAAACCTCTAAAGCACCGCTGTATTATAAGAGCGCGTTCTATTCTTTTTCTCTCCTGTTCTTGTCTCTCTTTTTCCTTTTTGCGTGTCCTCGCTTTAGCTCGTCCTATGACTCCACGCACGCGTTTCTGAATCATTGTGGCTGCCCAGTGCTGCGCAGTGTGCACAGAGTGTAGTTGGAGAGGTAGAAGATGTACAGGAGAAAGTCAGATCGAACGAGGAGGATGCCAGCGAAGCCGAAGCAGTTAGAAGAGATCACAACCTGTCTGCTCGTGGCCCTGCGCGAGAGGGCCTGGTCCACCTTCTTTCCTAGATCCGATTTCGCCAAGAAGTCGATGAAAAAGCGGAGGACAAGTCCATCGTCCCCGGAATAGCCTCTGAAGCGACTTTTCTCTCCTTGGTCCACAGCTTGCACTTCTCTTTCTCCGTTTTGCCAGTCCGAGTTTTTCTCTTTCACTTCCTCGTTCCTGCTAGTTGCGTTAAGCCTCTAGAGGAAGAGGGTCATAGGAGCAAAAGAGCAGCCGTTAGCAAATGGAACGACCGAAGTGGTAATAGGCAAGAATAATGCCCTGGAAGCCAGGAAAGCTCTGTCACCTTTGGAGGAGCTGGGACAACTGAGCCGCCGACACCTTCCTGCTGCAGCACCGCAGCAAGTGATATGCTATCCTTCACCGTTTGCTGTTTGCCCTTCTCTTCTCTCTGGACACCTCTACCTTCTTCAGCAGTTGCATCACCTTCCTCACCTCGCTTCACACCTGCTCACATGAAACGAGCAAAAAGAGTCTCAGCAATAAGTTGTGAACCCATTGCAACCCTTGAGCTGAACGGCAACCGCACTTCTTCCTGACCTTCTCCTCTGGAAGAAGAACTAACATTCGACGTTGGGTTTGTGGCCGAGTCCAATGTCGCTGCGGCCTGGGGCGGTGTCGCAGAAGAAAACGATACAGAGGACGAAACCAAGGATCTTGTGCTACTGACTGAGAGCTGAGGAGAATCTCGGCTCGCCTCTTGTTGTCTTGCTCCAGCTCCTCCCCCATCATCTCTTATAGTAGCCCCATAACTGCTGCTGCTCCTGTCTCTGTGAGGACAGAACCGTTGGCGACAGACGGTGACGAGGGCCTTCTGGAACTCCTCAAAGCGAAGGCCAGCTTGTGTGGAATTTGCCTGGAAAGAAAACGTGATGGAAGGATAGCAAGCAAATGAAGGTCAATGTGTGTGTGTGTTTGAGACTGAGACAGAGAGAGAAAGAGAGAGAGAGGGAGAAGGAACCAAGATGGTCTGGGACGGATACGAGCTGAAACGCCAGTGACAGAGCTAGCACTAAAGTGAAGTTACGATTGCGAGGTATGGGGTGGACGACGCTGCTGATGGCTGGAATGATGGCTGGGGAATAGTATAATGGTCGCAGAAGGGGCAGCGCATGAAGGAATGACGGTGAAGGAACGAAGGACAGGTTTAAGTGATCTATTGGGGAGACAGGAAGGAGTGATAGCCGCTTCGTCAAAGGCGAGCCCAGGAACAACAGGAAACAGAGCAGGAGAGTACAGCTTTGTGTTATACCTTATGCTTCAGGAAGATATGGTCAAGCTTTTGAAGAGGGAACTCCTGGGTAAAGAACTGGGGCAGCTCTCGAAAAAGCCGAGCAAAGTGCAAACCATCTAAAGACCAGCAACAGAATGAGAAGCGGAAAGAGGCGAACCAAAAAGTATGAAGCGGTCTAAGAGCGAGCCCAAGCACCAGGAAAGTCACTCAAACAATCTCTGTCAAAGTCAGAATTTGAGAAGCCAGAGAGGGAAACTCTCTGTTGGTACTGAGACATGAATTTCCCCTCATGGCGTGGAGGTAGAGATGCAGAAGACAGATAAGGAGAGATAGCAGACGATAAGAACACACTGACCAAGCATGGATAAGTCCTGGCTTTGCCGTTTGGTAGCGCTTTGGCTCAGCAAGAGCAGAAATAGCTCCTGGACCTCGCCTCCGCACGGAAGATGAGCACGCCGCTGCACTCTCTCGGCTACAGAGAGAGACCGGAGGGATACCGAGTGTATCCCTTCCACAGTCCGCAACTTGGAGCCTTCTTCCACCAATGTTTTGCAGCTCGACAAGGGGACTGATGGATCAGAAACCGAGGAGTTTCTTGCCTCTCTACCGCGATATTCTTCAGTGTTCTGCGGGAGTTCAGGACCTGCTTTCGTTGAGCCCCAAGACGGCGCAGGAACTGGCACTGAAGGAGAAGTAATGGGCGAGGAGGCATGGAGAGGAAAGAGAGAGAAAGGAGAGAAGAGGGGACGGCAGCAGTCTCTATTGTCCTCCATAGACGAGTGGAAGGATATCAGCCATAAAGTATCCTACAAAAGTCAACAGCAAGCAATCTTAGTGCTACGGAATGCCAGGAGAGAGTGGGAAAACTGACGACGATCTACAACATAAGAGAGAAGATGCAGTTGCAGAGTGAGATGGCAGACCGACGAAGAACTAAGCACCATCCATATTACTGCATGCAAGACGAGAGTGACTAAATTGACAACATAGAGAGACGAAGCCTTCTATTGAAGAGGTTGGTGGCAGAGAGGTAGCAGCAAGCGGCCATTAGCGTTTCGGGCGACCGAACTCACCTTGACTCTCTCCAGCCCTTCGCCGAGTGACTTTAGCACCGCAGGCTTGACTTCCTCGTTTCGCCTTTTCTCTTCTCTTGTCCGATATCTCTTCCTCCTGGCCAGCTCCCAGCGCATCAGACGCTGGATCTTCACAACTTGCTTACGTTTGACTAGCATTTCCTGAGAATGGAGCCTGGATGGTGGCAGTGAATGGAGCACAATCATTTTAGGTTGTGACGGCAGTCACGTACGGCTGATGAATCGCTTTTACGATAACAAAGGCGCGAGGCAAGCAGGTACGTACACGGCAAGAAGAAGAGTCTAAGGTGGAAGACAGCTAGATTGGGGGAGGAAGTGGATGGCGATGTACAAGCAAGTTTTCTTGGCCGAGGAGAAAGAGATAGGACAGAGACCCCTCGGCTGAAGGCTGAGAATAGTACCTCCGCTTGAACTTCCGCTTCAGCTTGTTGATTGTCGTGATCGCCCTTCTTCTTTTGTCTTCCGCCGTTCTTTTCTTTCTTTGTTTCCACCAACGTTGGATCCGGGCCGCTTGTTGATTCGCGTCCTCGGCGCGCTGAAGCCTGAGTCGATCCCGCGTTAACATTCCTGAACAGGGAATGACATTAAGCAAAGAAGGATTTATATATCAGAGGCAACGTTTGTCTTTCAGAGTGCTGATCATCATCCAGATGCTGCCAGCTTTCTCATATAGAGCGGTGTCACTGCCAACCTTTTTTCTTTGACTTGGAGGTCAATACGGCCTTATCTCCTGCTCTTGTCCATCTTACCTCTGACATGCTTCTGAATGGAAACAGCCGCCCGCCTTCTCTTCCGGTTCATTTCTCTTCTTGCCATTTCTTGCTCCCGTTTCTTCATTGCTCGAGCTCTTCTTCTGCTTCGGTGACCCTTCCAGACGCGGGCAATGCGGGTGGCGCAAATGTCATCCACAGTTTCTCCCTCGTCTCTCTTAGTTCCTCCTCCTCCTGTTCCTATCTGCTTCTGAGAAAGGGAAGACTGTAAGCAATCAATGGACTTTCAGAGTCCTCAACACGCCATCATAGCCACTGACAATAGAAGAAATCGAGTTTCTAAGAGCACTGACTGACATCCGTCAATGAAGTTTGCATAAATCGATAATAAGGAGAAAGGACAAAGAGATAGGGAGAGGCAGCGTCAAGTAGGCGTCACGATCTTAGCGGAACTAACCAGAAGCATCCGTCCTTTGATCTTTGCCCTTGCCAAGGTTGAGGTTTCTCGTCTCAGGTGATCAGATGCTTCTTGCAATAGATGCTGCAGGACTTCGCCCATTCCTCCCCTCTGCCGCTGTATACCCTGAGCCTCCACTGCGGTCCGGCCCTGTTCATCTATACCTTCCCTATTGGCAGACCGTGGAGGAAGAAGACCTACTTTCCGCTTCTTCTCTAACCTCCTTTCCTTTGCCTCCTCCTTAGCTGCCCTTCGCTTTCGGACTTGCACCCTGTAGAGACAGCAATATCAGCAGCTGGGGCAATAAAGAAGAATCGCCAGAAGGCGCCGCCACGAGGAGTCCTTGGTGGCTAGGATAGAAATATAACACGGAGGAGCGGGGGTCAAGAGACCAGGTTGCAATCTGTATGAGATGCAATGGCTGTATTGTGTCCTAACCCTCACGGAGAAGAAAGTGGCGACGAGGTCGTA
>FLMG01000460.1:14869-69749 GCA_900088475.1 Hyphochytrium catenoides | reverse complement strand
GAGCTGCCAAAACCTTCCCAGTACTGCTCGAGCTGCAAGCTTCTCCTGTCGTAGCTTAATGAAATGTCGGCGACCCATCCATCCGCGAAACTTGGATTTTCATGGAAAGCAAAGATGTTGTCGTCAGTCAGGATGGATACCCATTGTTCATCAGACCTAACCAAAAAGTAGTAGTGGTTGAATGATCATGGCAACGGCATAGTAGACCTCAAGATCAGCCGTCACTAAGGAGAAGGTATAAGCGAAGAAAACAAAGCGGCCCTCAGCCAAGGAAGAGCTCTCATCCGCTTGGAGAAACAGAGCGAAGCCTTACAAGCTTCTGGATCTGCGTAGCACTCTCCCGCTGCAAAGCTCGCTGCTGCTTCATCTGGTCATACTTCTTAGTTCTTGCACGACAGTAAGACCGCCAGCACCTGCACACAAGTGGGACATAGGTTGGATGATGAAGTCTGATAACCCAGAGGAGCAAAGGACTTGTTGCACAGAACTCTTCACTGAACCGAAGTTGGACGATGCCTCCGATAATAAGTTACCTCTGGATTGCGATGGCTGCGCCTCCTCTGATAAAGTTCCTGTTGAGAGTTCTCACTCGATGCTCTTTCTCTTCCCTTCTCCTGACATAGGCTGCTTCTGCATCTCTTATCCGCTGCAGCTGCTGCCTCCTAAAATTTTCATTGAGCTAACGGTCAGAGGAGATGGCATTGGGCTATGGGTTTCGAGACAAAATTGACCTCTCAGAGACGATAGATAACGACGTGATCCACCAAAAAAAGAGAGGCAGCTATAATAGTCAGGTAAGCAGCACCCAGAGTGAGACACGTGAGCCTCAGAGAAGCACCCAAAACCAGCTATGGTAAGAGAACCCGTCATCATGAAAGGGATGTGACACATTTACACGTGGGGAGAAGAGAGAAGAGGAATCGAGGTCACAGAAAGGACTAGAAGACAAGGCCACGAACCCTTCTTCTTCACACTTTTGCCCTACTCACTCACCGCTTTCTCGCCCTGTATCTCCTGAAAGCTCTTTGGAGGGCCCCAGCAGCATTCACTCGCCTTGTCTGCAAGTGCTGAAGAGGAGTCTTAGCCGACCGTAGTTCTTTCCCTTTACTTGTCCTTTAGAAACCATCTTTTCTACATCCAGCTCTTGACAAACTAGTCGATTTTATGTCTCAATTATGCCTCTCCGACGTAATGCTCATTGCTCCCTCACTCCTGCTGTCACATCTGCAGTTGACAATCTTCTTCTCCGTTTCATTTACCTTTAAAAGAAGGCGGCTGAGTCGTCCCTTATATTTTCGATAAGCGGATTGTATGGTGAGGGCAGCTTGCTCTCTTCGGAAAGCAAGCTGTTGCCTCCTGCGCGATATAGCAGCCCCGAGAAACCTTGTGGATGGTTCCAGAGTCATCAACAGGGGTCACAAAGCCGCGAGCGAGGACGTCGTTAAGACGAGAGGGAATGAACCATATGTTGCCGTTGCTATACAGTGAAAGCGAAAGGATTGACTTACTTCTTGATCCGGCGCATGGATGATTTCCGCTTGAACCTGCGCGAAAGATATCCACAGGAGACGAGAGGTTAAAAGGCGTTCGTCATCATGCACCTCGTTGCGACCGTCGTGGCGGTACTGCCAACAGACACATAGATGGCTAGTGGAGCGTTAGGATCAATTGCCCTGGTCAGATGTTGAAGGAAAGCACTGACCCCAGATGATAGAAAAGACGATTGAATAGATAGAAAAACGTATCACTGTTGAATGTGATCTCAATATAATTGTCGAGATCCCTTGGCTCGTTGTTGCGTCTATTTAGCAAGAGGAGTCATCGCACCTGAGAGCCGAGACTCGAACCATTTCTTCAGTCTTCCAGAAATTACGGCGGTCTATCGCACTTCTAGCCCGACGCTAAGTGGAGTCAGCGACCGAAGCTCTCTTAGTAGTTAATACACATCCATAAAAAGCTAGAGTAACAGGAGAGAAAGACACAAATGTGTTGAAGGCTATGACCAAGGTGCTAAGAAATACGAAGTACATACAGGAAGCAACGTTTTGACTTAGAGATGTTCTGAATAGAGAATCCCTTACCAGACGTCCATGCGCTAGCGCCAAGCAGCGGATGAGAGTCTTCCATCTTCTTATTCTTCTCTTGTAGACTGCTTTCTCTCGTTTTCTTTCCGCAACGCAGTATTCCTATTCGACAGAACGCCGCAGAAAGAGGATGACTTAGCCGCCAGTAGTGAGTTATCATCTTAGATAAAATGCATAGCAGGGTTTGGCAGTCTCTCGCTTGTTATAGAGACGAACGGGCATCCCACTAAGGTCAAAGGTATCGTCAGCAGAAACAGGGAACATGATGAAGTGCAGTGAATGCAGCAGCACCAACGCAAAAGTCCAAATGGGGATAGGGTACCAGCACTGGGGTACTAGCACTGGTCTTCCAATTACATCCTCACCATCCACCGCTCCCAAGCTTGATATTGCAAGCCATGCGTACAGAGATGCACTAATCGCTCAACTGCCCTTGAAGTCTTTCTTCCATGCCTTCGATGATACTCATACTGGTAGAAAAGATGCAAATAGGTAAAATTGGCTAGAAGGTTGCGATAACAATATGGAACGGTACAGGAATGAGCAACCGCACTTTGCGAGGATGACATGGAAGAGAACAAGGAAATTCATTCCCGTTTAGTTCAAGCCAGAAGTGGTACGTCTGCCCAGTGTAGATATAATGTGGAGAGAAAAAAGAAACTTCATTCCATAGATTATCTCTCTTAGACTGTTGGCGATCGTCCCACAAGAAGGTCAACAACAGGCAATGAGACAGAGAGCAGTTAGATGTACCTGTGTAGCCATAGGGACTATTCGTCTCACATCTTGAATGATGTCTTGCTCTCGCTCCACGAGATCATCGCCGTGAGCGATGGAGGAGTGGAGCTGTTTCCTCAATTCGCTGTCTTTGTCCTTCGACACCGCCTCTGTACCTCGCAGGTGAATTTCACGTTGCTCATAATCCAGATCCGATATTTGGCTGTTTGCTTGTTGCCCGCCGTCATTGTTCTCTTTGGCTCTCCTGCGACCTTCAGAGTAGTTTTTGTTCTTCCTGGATCTTCCTCTTCCTTCGGCGGCATCTTTTTCCCGTCTTGGATACATACCTCGGGAAATGAGTGGTACAATGCCCTCTTCGATAGGCAGCGGTCCTCCAGTTGGAGGAAAGGTATGCAACGGATTCTCGCGGATGCCTTCATTACCATCCAGGATGTTCTGCTCAGACACTTCCTGTTTACTCCTCCCACCTGCTGCGTCCTCCTCTGAGCTGGGAACCTGTGCAGATCCATCCTTTTTTTCTCCTTCGTCCACTTTCCACCCTAGGAGCTCGTTCAGAGTGGATCGCACTAGATCTGGACGGTTCAAGTATGCCGTGCGTGAGAGCCTAGTAGTAATAGTAGACCAATACCCATGTTAGTGATAGAGCGTCATCGCGGAACAGCGAGAACCAGAGCCGAAGAATGCAGACAAGTTTGACCAGGCAGTCAAGGCAAAAGAAGGTGAGACAGCTGCCGTGTCACTTGAAGACATGGTTTATATAGCTGAAGGAGGGGAGAGAATCAATGGAAGAACTAGTTGTTGAGATCGCGTACGGGGCCGAAGGGTTACTGGAAGGCCCGTCGGCTCTCGACTCTCTACCACGCTGCTGCATGCTTTAGAGTAACCCTGGCGCATCCCCTTGGTAATAAGGTAAAGATGATGATGTCGTCCCTCTGACGCCTTCTTCCTTCTTGTCAGTGGGCGAAGAGGTTGTGTTCCTAATCCGCGTCATCACAGATTCTTGTCAGACGATCCCTCATTGTCTCCTCTTTTCTGCTCCTTTTCCAGCTTAGGCAAACGACGGCTGGCCGAAGCTTGTTAGCTCTCTTTCTATCATGACACCTCCTATTACTCAAGGAGCAACAAGTATTGGCAATAACCGTCGTTTGAATAGACTTTGCACTGCTATTTCCCAAAGCTACCGAAGGGAGAAGTCATTCTGCTTCTGTGTGAAGGCAGCAGGGCCGCTTCATAAAAGGTAGCCTTCATCATAAAAAGAAGACTAACATGAGGCTTAAGGCATGGTATTCCCTTGTCCCTGCTGTCTGCAGACGCTGCTGTAGCTCAGAGACGGATGTACCCCTTTCTCCTGCCGGCTAGTAACTCAACGTAGACTCTTATTACTGCTGCCTGCCTTCCCTTTTTTCCCTATTCTAAAAACGACGCACGAGCTGTGGATATCTCTGTCCAGAATGCTTGCCTTTCCGTCTCCAGCACGCCGCTTCTCTCCCTCCTCTTGCTCTGTAGCTTTCCTCCTCACGCTTCCCTCTCCTGCACCGGTGATGATGTCTCTTCACACAGCAACCTTTTGGGGGGCTGGACCAGCTGACCGTTTCTCTTTACCGGGAATACCGAATTCCCACAGATTTGTTTCGGTGCAAGTAGTATACTTGCATTTATTTATTGTACTTGGAAATTAGGGTGGCACGACCTGGTACGACTACTTGCTACAGGCTGATCTGGTCAATAATGACCTATTTTCTCCGAAAGACTGGCCACAGCCAATAATATTGCTCCGATTGACCTGAAATTTGGAAGCGCCCTCATAGCTAGGCTTACAAAACAACTTTGTCGTACGTTGACGGCTGTGTCCCCAAATTTTGGTGAGCTACCTCGTTGACTTAGCGGCAACGCTCCTGTCCTCTATATCTTTCATAGGTGAGTATTGTCACACACCTAAGGTACCCCCTCTATTGAGATAGAGCTTGTGAGGGGAAGTAGTGGGCGCGCTACCCCCAAGAAGGACGACGTTTCTACTGGGCTTGTGCGACCAGGAGATGATGAAGAAAAACTTGTTGCTGACATATTCTATCATCATCATGCATCCTCCTGCTTTTGGTTGATTCCTAGTAGTTCTTCTCGAGTTGTTGGTGTTGCGTCATTGGTGCTTCTTATACTCTCAGACAGAGCTCAAGAAGACAATATTTTTAAGCAGACAGAAGCAACACACATTGCTCGCACTCCATTAATTGTACCTGCTGATTGGTCGCACTCCATTAATTGTACCTGCTGACCGGTCAACGGTGGTCCGGGAGTGGGAATCCACTACTCTTCTGTTCATCCGTTTCATCCATCATCAAAAGTGATTCCTCAATTTCAATCACATTGCTGATGAGTACTTACCAGCATACCGAGCAGCAGTGACCAGCGGCATCATCACTACTCACTACTCATTATCATCATCTTCCTTTCCATCACCAGCATAAGACTATGGGGCGTGCTAAAAGAAGCGGAGGAAGTTGCAGCTCGTGCATGAACCGAGCACCAAGCCCAACGCAATACAGGTCCACTTGTTCCTGGAGGAGAGATCCTGCTAAACAATTTTTGTCGAAGAAGCAGAGAGAGAGTGGAGTATCAGGCGGCAAAAAGGCGTAGATTGGAAGCAGCGGAGAGGCCGTAGAAGACAAGGCTTTTACAAATAGTGGTGGTGCTGGTGGCGACGACCCAAATAGCTCTCTTTTCTCTGGTAGGGAAGCCAGTCGTCGCTGAGTTGCATGCAGGTTCAACACTAGCAGCGAGGCCATCCAGCGGCTTCGGCTGACATGATGGTGGCGGTTAATTAGCACCCAAAAATGCCACCGCCAAGTTGGGTCCGGAGAAGGCGAAGAAGGAGGAGCCGGTATTTTCAATTGAAGAGCAACTTTAGGACCCCAACGACGTATTCTAGAGGATGATCCCAGAGCCGAGGAGAAAGCAACTATCCCATCCTTCCAGAAAATCTGGCTCCAGGACGGCGTGAACACCATCAAGGAATCTATTCGGCTTGTTAAGGATCCAGAGCGGAACAGTGTCCTAGTACAAGGAGTCTGGCCGCATAAAGGTAGTAGCTATTGGGTGAGACCTCGCGTGCAAACCTTGCTGAGCCCGGCGATGATGGCAGGTTGCTCCGTATGCCTTAAGAAGCTTTTTGTATGGGTCCCTGAGTATGTCCGGCAGCAGGTCTACCCTTTCGGTGTCTTCCATCTCCGTGCTGTAGTAAGCTGACAACGTTAGGAGTGAAGGCTTCAACCCCCATGGACCGCGTCAGGTGTATGGGCTTTTTGACATTTTCTTCATCAGTTGTAAACGCTATCGATGCGGGCGATTGCAAGAAATCATATAAGGGCTACGCGAGAGTGTGGGGGAACTAGTTTCCAAGACACAAGGTGACCTCTTAAGTTTGTCCAAGTTGTCTGTTCCTATAACGTCAATAGGAACCACTGGAAAGTTGCTCTTGTGGACTTTGACCTGAAAGAGATCAAGTACCATGACTCCCTTCATGGCAATGGACAGGAGTATGTTAACAACCTGTATCGGTACCTAAAGAAAGAGGCTATTATGGCACGAGTTTGATGGAAAAATGAAAGCTTTCGGGCCAGACAGATCCAAGCGCCCCACGCCCAGCCAACTCGTTGGATTGGGGGGCTTTATATGCCTCTACTGCTATTTTGCATCTCGGACCCAGGTAAGTTTATGAGGTAGAAATGACCTCTTTCATGCCCTCCTAGGTAGTCGTGCCTGACCGCAATTCTTGTTGTCCAAGATAGGACTTCCTCAAACGCCTTAGAGGAGAAGATTGTTCTGCATTCCGCAACCTGATGATGGCTTTATCTATCATGGAGGGAGCATCTCACTCATCGAAGGGGCCCTTGATAGGTATTCAAGCTGGCTGGAGTGTTCGCGACTGAAGCGACCACTCCGACTATGAGAAGAAGACCATCTTCTGGGTCACCCGTGCTATTTGAAAGATGTCTTCTTCCTTAGATATAGTTTGACAAGAAGTGCTATTATATCCGAGAAATAGCGGTGGGGTGTATTCCGTATAGCACAACTCATGGCATCCATCCCTTTGCTCTTCGCTCCTGAAAACGTAATCGGTGTGCGTAGTGCTCGTGCTCTTCTGCTTCACGATTAGCCTCTATAGCTATGATTTTCTTTCCTCCCTTCCTGCTGCCAATAATAAATTGCGATCCCCTCACCGTAGAAGCTGGCCAGAAGGCAGGAAGGTAAAGAGGGACGAGGGAGACCGGGTATGATGTATCCTCCCGAACTTCAATGCTGCTCGTGCATACAACTCTTCAGTGGTACAGTAACGGGCCCCGCCTCAAATGTCCCCTGCTGCCTCATCAACCCAATGCCACTCTTCAGCTAGCCCCTGCCCAAAGTTTCAGCGGCCAGCTCTTAGAAGCGGCCGCCTTCTAGAGGAACCCATCTGCAGGGACTTCAGCCAATCAGCGGATAGGTAGGTCCTCTGATAGGTGCTAACGGCATTCAAAGTTGTCATTTTGCAGGAGCTAACGTCAATCAAAGTTGTTTGACGCCTCTGATTGGTCAGCAGGGCTGAGATGAGTCTGCACGCTGTTCCCCTGAAAAGCCGCTGAAAATGGCTCCCATCATCCACTTCACGCTTGGGTCCGCTGGAAAGGGTGTTCTCAAGGGTGACTAGTGTCGTCTCACAAAAGGTGTGGCAAAAGAAGATAGGATGAGTTGGTCAGTATTGAAACAATGGCTAAGAGGACCCTAAATTTTGCTTCATAATTTAGGGGTCATACGAATAAGAGGTTGACCCATCTGCTTTGTGCGCACCACACCAAAACCTCTGTCTTGAGGCGGGCAGAGCAAAGCATGTCAGTTGCTGTATAAATGACTGTGTTGCACTCTTCTTCTTTTTCTCCCCCTCTTTCTTCCCAAAATTTGGGGACTTCCGCAGTGAGCCTAGCCATTAATTGGGTGCCGCTCTCTTTTCTTTCTTTCCCTTGACTCTGGACACCTTGTACTCGCAGACTCCGGACACCTTGTACTCGCAGAGGCCAACTAGTTCCGCTGTCGTCAGCTTGTTCGCGTTGCCTGTCAACCTCTTCGAGAGTCTTTCGTTAGCTTCAGCTGGCACAGGCCGCGATTTGTTCCAGTTGGTAAGGGAAGGGTAGTCCAAAGCCCTAGTCCGAGAGATCAAGAATGCTCCTTTAGACAGCGTGGTAGCAGATGACCGGAGGACCCAGCTTGCGCATTTTCTTTATAGATATCGAGTTCTTGTTATATCCTGCCTACCAACTGCTTCACCACGCACATGACTAACCTCTTGCCGTATATGGCTGCCGAACGTGTCTAGTGTCTGTCAATACTTCTCCATTTTCCAGCTCTTTTCTCGCTTTTCTCTATCCTTTTCTTTATCTTGTTTTTCCTTTCTTGGCCCTAAATCATTGTACGGTGACCCGGTTGTGACAAGCAGAGATAGGAGAAGTTTCCAATTGGCACTGTCATCCTGTATCACGTCCACCGGCTTTCTCGCTCAACTAGGCAGGTGTGGTATCCTCGTTTAGCGGGGTGTCTTTCCGTAACCTTGGAAAATTTGGCTCAGCCGGTGCCCATGGCAAGCCTTAGATGTACAATCTTTATATGGCTATTGGATCCTCCCTTACCAGAAAGCTAGTGACAGAAAGAACTACCATTTCAAGGGCATTTCTACCTGACTAAAGTGCCGTCAACCTTAAAGTCCAGCGTAGGCTTCGCAACAACCAATTGCAGAGCTGGTAAGCACCACCCACCACTCTCTTGTTACCTACTACCTATCCACCACTAACTGGTGAAAGATCTGACCTCAGGGCAATATCACCAGTACCCGCATGATGACGGCGACTTTGCAAGAAGCGAGGTGGAGCAAGCGCTATTTAAGGACATTTCAAATGAGAAAGGTGCATATTGTGGGGGCGACGTGTGTATCTACCACCAGCTACATCGACAGAGGAGCTCACCTTGCCTACCTTTAGAAACATATGTTGCTAGTCTGTGAGTTCCTAGATGCCTTATTATCTTCTCTTATCATCACTCCATGCTCCGCGGTCGTATGGCGATATGTTTCTGGGGCAATTAGTAGCACATCCATGAGGAGTTGCTGGCTGTCCGCTCCGTTGACGAAATGATGATGATCAAAAGGCCGAGTCAGACATCTGGTGCTGCTCATGTATGTGCCATGAAGCACACGAGAAACGTACATTCTATGTGCTGCCGTACAGACCACCAGTGGGTGAAGATGCCGTTGATCTGATCGTTATTATGGAACGCCTACGTCAGATGTAGATGTCGAAGTCCACTCTCCTCTGCAGATCTGTAGGTTCAGCGCGCGTATCTAGGAGGTCTCCTTATCTTGACGCGCGAGACAATGGGTTGTGGATGAAGAACAAGCACGCACCTAATCACCTTATTGCATTCACCAACAGACCCTATCTGAAGGGCCTATCCGCAGGCTCAAGGTTGTTCCAACAGCCGTAGATCACACTTCAGTCCCCGAGTGTTAAGCACCCACGAAATAGCTGACCTCGAGTGCAGTTGTGCTAAGGTGCAACGGCCACAACCGCTTAGAGGCAGATAAGTGATGTGCGAGCGCATACAGGATTACCAATGAACTCAAGAAAGAGTCTGAGGGATCTCCTGGACTGCTGACGGATCCCGTGTGTACTCCTAATGCCTGTAGGAGGCGAGCTGGGCTTGCTTTACCATCAAAATGTATGAGGGATCTCAATCCGCGAAGCTTTCACTTAGAATGCGAGAATGGGCTCGGCAGCAAGACAGCTGCGTGGGGCACCGTCTCCTCTCTTCCTAGTAATCCAGCTGTTTGTATCCTTAGCTCGTCCCGTTCACTTCAGAAGAGAAGAAAAGGAATCATTTTTTTATGTTCACTACCATTACTAGCCGTCGCCATAGTCGGCGTCTCCTCAATCTGCCCGAGGATTGCCTTTGACACACTCTGAGATAATCTTTGTCCTGCGTTCCTCCTCTTAATTATCAATGAGATTTGTGATATGATGGCCAAGATGGCTAATAGTTACTTCGTTCTTCCCCGCTTTTCCGTTTCTGATTGCGCCGCTCTTAGTGGTCTTCCTTTTCAAGAATTCCGGGGAAGAATGCTCACGAAGCGTGGCGGAATTGGAAATGAGAATCATCCAGGCGGAGGGAACTTAGTAGTCTCCAACTCTTGCTTTTCAAGCTTCTTTTCATTTACCCTTTAACAGATTTTTGAAGATTATTATCGCCGAAGCCGGAACAAGTGCTGGCTGCGTGATGAATGGTGAATGAATGCGGGTTTATGCAACAGGATGAGGCAGCTTTCGTTGCTGTTCTCTTCGATGGATCAGCGACATCGGAGCGACAGGCGTAGGGCCATGGTAGTGCTTACGGATGAAGCATCATGCGAGTTCTGTACAGGTGGGGTGGGGGAGATACCGCGGCGACTAGCTACTTGAATGGCGGGGAGGCGTGATCAGCTTCCATCTTGCGTTTCTATGAGACTGCACAGAGAGCGCCTGAAAGATAATAACAACCCCAATGCAGGACGAAGGCGCTAGAAACCCTATAGCTGCGAAGGAGATGACCAGGTACCAAATGAACAAGAAAGGTGAGAAAGAGACAGACCCCCAAACCGCAGCAGAGAGAGGAGCAAGAAGTAGTAGTTGCACAATGGCGGACAGAGACCTGTCAAGGTGCGCAGCAGCACGAAACTTGCGTCATGGACTGTTGCCCTGGAAGAAGCGTCTGTCTGCCTTCCGCATGACAATGAAAGCACAGCCAGGAGACACCGGTAAGACAGAGCTCGGATAGAACACACAGCAGCAGAACAGGGCTAGCGTAGCCGTGAGGTGGATTTCTTGGTCTCTCTCTTTGCTTGATCCTTCTACATTTAGGCTCATTAGATGGTGGCGTGCAAACTAGATGTGGTCAAGGCAGATGACTGAAAAAGCATTGCCCGCTCCTATACACATCAACCTCCAACATAATCTAAGACCTGTCCTGGAAGCATCCAGTTCAGAAATTTGACCTCCCAATACCTTCGCCTTTGCACTTGTCTTACACAGACTTCCTATATTTCCTTGATACGTTCAACTGCAGGCTGTCTTCTGTGTTTAAGCAGGAAAAAGCCCGCTCTTTCCTTGGCGGCATTGTCGAGATGCCAGGAAAGTCAGGGTCAATCCAGGTCGCCGCCTCTTGTTAGCCCGCTGAACTGACTGGAAGAATTAGCCGGACACCCGATGACTTCAACAGCAACAAGGTAAGAAGAGATTATAGTCGTACAGAGCTCAATGTGCTTCAGGGCACAGTTCCACAGTAATACTGCTGCAGCTCTCCCCCAGTAGCAAAGAAGCAAGCTAAGGTTTGGTTGCATTTTATTATTGTCCTTTCGCTGCATCACAGCTTTCGTAGCGTTCTGCCCGCAGCTTTCTGCCCGGCAGCATTAGGGGAAGCGCGGCCTACTGCTGGGTGGACCCAGGAGTAGCAGTCCAGCTTAATTTAACTCATAACTGGCAGAGACGGTACGATGCTGCTGATCAGTGCAGGACAAGATAAGCATTTACCTGCTGATTCTGTAAGCTGGATCTCTAAGGCGGCTAGAGAAAGAAGAGAAGCTAAGAAATGAGACTTCACGGGTAGATTCCTAACTGCAGAGGACCAGGGGACCAGAAGGAGGCGGACGTGCATTGCGCAGCAAGGATCTTGCTACCAAGCGCGACGGCATGCGCTGCTCTTACCCATTGAGGCTGATATCTGGTTGGCGGACCCTAGTTAGTCTGTATCTGTTAGTAGTCCTTGCTTGTACAGCAACCGCCGCACCGCAGCGCCGTGGCTCTTCCACCTCTGGTGCCAAATGCGCTGTTCCTCTAAAGTATGAAGCTTTAGCAGATAGGAGTGAAGCACCACATTGTCGTACAGAGGAGAGCTTGGAAGTGGCACATCGGTTGGCACCTAAGTACACTCCGGTCTTACATTTCCATTCCTTGGAGCGCTACTATCTGGCAGACCCGAGGAGCTATGCTAAGAAAGCAGATTTATACTTTAGGGTAAGTGTAGGCGATCACGGTGTCCTTCAAAGCGACTTGGACTGACCTTTTGTCAAGACCTTTCCGGGACTACCTGGAGAACGGTTCGGGCCTGCAAATGCTGAGAACCTCTGGTATGCGGCGGCCTTACACCTAGGATCATCCAGCCTCTTTTCGCCTTGTCGCCCTCGTTCCGTCTCCGTCTCCCTCTCCTAGCTCCTATCTTCCAATATCTTTTCCTCTCCCTGTCTCTTCGTAAAGCGCTGTTTGAGTCTCGTTCTTTCTTCCTCTAAGCTTTTCGATCTCTCGCTCTTATGTGATTCTGCAGCTCTTTATGCCCTGCATGTTTTGCACTTGTGTCACCTGTCTCTCTCTTTCTACCTCTGTGAATGGGTTATGCCAGGCGAATCTCTCGTGATCCAAAGAATATCCCTCAAGCGCACAAGTACTATCTGTCATTCCCCAAGACTGACGAGCGGTAAGAGCTTGTCTGGCTCTTTCATTCACTTGTACTCTCCACCACTTCTTCAAAGTACCATCGCTATGCCTGGTGCTTTTCAGAGTCTTTGCATTTGACGTGAATGAGAGCTCGTGTTCACTTTCTTTTCTTCAGCCTGCGACGGGGAAGAGGCTTCGACAAGAACAACGTCTCCCTTGCACCTATTTATTACAATGTCTTTAGCGATGGAACAGACGGGAGTTGGGTCTATAACTTCTACCTCTTCTACGCTTACAATGGCTGTTCCAACCAATGGCTCGTTACGCGGAAGAATGGGACTATGGAGTCGGTAGAATATGTCTTGTGCGACATGGGAGTCCATGAGGGCGACTGGGAAAGAATTTCTGTCAAGGTAAGAGGGAATGAAGGTGAGTCCGGAACACGGATGGGGACAAGCTCAAACCCGAGGGACGAAAGAAATGCAGATTGAGAGGCTCCCGGTTATGTTATTGACACTGCCGCACATTAAGATTCAATGATGTGAACCTTGTTGATGGACGACTTCGTCATATCAGAGAGAACATCTATACTGAAATCTGGTTGGGAGCGATAAAGCAACAAAGATAGCAAGAAAAAGAGTTGTTGTCGCAAAGTCCTTTCTATAGTCTAAATCGCCTCTCTTTTAGGTATGCCCCAGGTCCAGAGAGGTACTAGCATTGCAGTTCTTTCAGCACGATTGGAGCGAAGTGAGAGACTGCACAAGAGGGCTCTGCAGCTTAGTCAATGGCACTCATCCTGAGGGCTTTGTCGGCCTCTTCTCGCACGCTACATACTTTCAACCGGCAGGTAGGATTCGAGTAAATAGGAGAGAGCTATATCAAGCAAAGTAGCAGGTTTTGCAACCGACCGATGGAGCGAGTGGTGGTCAGAGATTCTGGAATGCCAGTACCAAAGTTGCCGTCAGAACAGAACAATCTAAAATTCCATACCATTGCCTAGAGAATATGGTCTTTACTGCGCTGCGAGTTCCTTTGGTGGCCGATGTCTTGGGCCTATACTTGGTGGACCGGACTATACCCCACCCTAGCAAGGTGAAGCCATCGAGCTTTGTTCGAACTTTTACGCCATTAGCTGCTCGCGCACGGGTTTGTATATTAACAACGGTGTCTTTTTATTTAAGGTCTGGCGGTATACAGGATCGAACCTCAGGCTCATTCCAGAGCCAGAACAGATAACAAAGGACTCCGAAGACCTCTGGGCGATATTTCCTGGTCGCTGGGGCAACTCGTCCGAAGTTTCCAATAGCGTGATGTCACCATCTTGCTTCAGGAACCGCCGTAAGTCCGTTAGCAAGGGATTGCGATGCTCTAGTGAAGGTGGAGAGGGAGATTTATGGATGGAGCAGATAGGGGGCACCTTATCAGGATGCTTGAACGCGAGATCCGCGACATAGCAGAATGGGTTCAGAGAAGGCATCACTGTTCAAACTTGATAGGGACATGACATCATGGGTATTGGGACAAGCTTGAGTTAGAGCTACCAACAGTTCCCGTGTCTCGTAGAAACATCTCTTGGCACATGCAAGACGGGAAATACATATTTTCTTCGTCTTAAGGAGTTATTAGGAGTAGAGGGTGACATCGCGAGGCCATGGTTTGGGCGGGGACACATCGCTACCACGCTTCACAAACCCATTGGTCCTGAAGGTAGCGTCTTCTTCCCTTTTTCCTACTTTCCAACACCCTTCCGTTTAACTGTACATGTGGTGTTTCTTATGTTCTCTAGGGCCTATGACGAAGGAGACGTTCCGCCAATGGGTACGGCCAATAGATGCTCCGGTGCACAAATTGGCGGGAACCGGCAGTCTATTTATCCCTGGGGATATAGCTTGCCCTTCCTTGTCTCAAATAGACTTGACGAGAAGAACTCCGGTAGAAAGCTCACCTTTATTTTCAGTCCCCTGCCATCATGGCTCCTGGTCTTTAAGCATTTCCCAGTTTCTTGATCTTAATCCGTCTTAACCTGCTCGTTGCTGTCTAGCCACATGAAATCTCGAGACAGTTCTCATACTTGCTCTAACCTGACTGCATCCCTGACAATTGGCTAGGTGTCCGTGAAGCATCACGCGGGCAATATGCTTGTCACTTTCGGTGTGTTTATTGGGATATCTGTGGTCTCGTCCTTGCTGGTGATGAACTATGCCGCTAATCCCTGCAAGTATTCCTGGTCAAGGCAGATGTACCAAAGGTAGTGTCGATGCTCTGTGTAGTCCTCCCTCGCTTCCTTTGTTCTGGAGTTGTCAGGCCTCCCGGTCAGTATCACTGGTAGCGGATGGCTAGGATTTTGCTTACCACCATCTGTAGCTATGTTGACCAGCCATCCAGCCGCTTCCTACGTCTTGTGGCTGTTTTACCATATTGGTCTCTGCTGGCTTTCGCCTGCACGGTTGGAGGTCCGTCAATCTAGTTGTTTCCCAGTTCTTGTTTTGTCTCCAGCGATGTAATTCCTCAACCCTACAAATTGGCTTTCCTTGCGCTTCTGGTTACTGGAGCGCATCATTTTGAGGTCTCTATTCTGCAAGCACTAAGCTTTGCTTGTTACTGTTGTCCAATGGCCCTTGATATATCTTGGCCCTACGTCGTTGCTCCAGTCTAAGTCACTTGCCTATTTCAGGAGTTCTGTCCTTGCGTCACGGTGCCGGACGCCTTTTTCCACTTCTGGAGAAGTATTTAACCATCATTGACTGGTCCACCACCAAGACCATCGTTTCGTGTGTGGGATGGACTGCCCTGATTATCAACGGAGTCGCACTCGTAGCTGCTTTTAGGATCAGGTTTTTGGCCCATAGAGCACTAATAAGACACGAGACGAAGGGGTACTCGAAATTCTTAGTCCACTGGGGAACTCCAGTCCTCGCAGTGGTAAGACGTCATAATCGATCGGGAACATGTTAGCGATGAGTCAATCAGGCACCGTTTGCACTCGGAGCGGGCGGGTTCAGGATTCATACTAACTGCATTCTTGCTGCCAGGTTCTCGGAGCATTAATCTTCAATGTCAACATTATCATGCTCTATTGCGCGGCGGTATTTACTTTGCGAGGTGCTTAAGGGATTACTTTCAATTTTGAAGTTCCTCTCTCTCTATCATGTTTTGCGTTTCGGCCTAGAGCAACTATCCACCTCTCTGTTATATTGCTTTCCAAGGATGTAGGCTCTAAGGTTGTTAGCGTTCGGTTCTGGCTCATGTGCTATCGTCCTTTTATTCCTGTTCTTGTCTGGTGACTCCGCTCCCCGCCTCCCATTGCAGGAATGCATTTTGCATTTGTCGCTGGGTGTTCGGAGATGGCGCAGAAGTTTGATGGGATGTGTGTCGACTTCTCTCTTTTGGGAGAGAAGATCATCAGATGTGGAGCCGAGTTCAGCACGTTTTGCAACGAATGGGCCAACATGCCTGGTCAAGTCACTCTCATAGGGAGCTTCTTCTTGTTCGCAGGACAGATTCTCTTTATATTTGGCATCACCAGCGCCTATTGGCTGACTAAGTTTCAAGCTCAAAGAATAAAGGCAAGGCGCTCAGAAGCAAGGAGAGAGGAAAGAGAGACCGCAACATCGGAAGAGCAAGTGGCTCTTACCGCCATGGAGTCTCTTTAAGCTATGGCGCTTAGGGCCCGAGAGAGGCCATAAGTGCCAGCAACCCTACTCCTCAACAAGCTCGCTCGCTATCCCAACTATAATCAAGTTGCAATAATACGCGGTCCAATCGAGGCGGTGCTAAGCTACCTGGAACCAACCATCATAGTTTATTAGGACAGGGACTGGATTGATAAAGAAGAGAAGGAGATGCTTTAGCATAACTAACATCTCTCTCTCTGGGAGCATTAGGAGAACATGGATGTAAGGAACTTCCAGAAGGGTCGCACTATCAGACAAATGTATCACAGCGCTCATCCGGCGTGCTTAACTCGCTTCGCTGTGAGACCTCCTGGCTCTCCGTTGACCTGTTCGTGACAAAGTCTCGTGTATGGTGGGGTCATAATGAAAACTCACTCCCCTAAAGCGAATCAGACTCCTGTCTACTAAGCCTGAGGTCTACGAGGTTCCTAGGTATTATCTCCTCAAACCCCGCCAGGAGCTGCTGGAGTACCTCATCTGCACCCTTTTCCGAATAACTGAGAGGAGGAGGGCTCTGCCCGCACCACATGGAGAGAAAATCTTCTGACCCGTTTTTCGCGCTTCGAGATCTAAGTGGATTAGTAAAGGCATTCCAGAGGGGGAAATCTGTGTACGGGATCTTCATGTCTTGAGTCTCTTCCATGTACCGGTTGACTATCCCACGCGCTGGCCTACCGGAGAAAGCTTGGCTAAGTGCTGTCGGTCGATAGCGGTGCTGAGCTTCTTTTAAGGCTTTACGATGGACGGGATTGGTGAGTGCTTCCTTGCACGTCATAAAAGCGGTGCCTAGCTGTACACCTATAGGACACAGTCGCACGTTGTATGGAGTTAGTGTGAGCGCCTCCAGCAGAGGAGAAGGGAGAGAGACAACCATATTTAGGATGTGAACTTCTTGATAAGATGAGCACGTCTTCTTGATGAAACACAATATGTGATATACACTTAGAGGCTGAGCGGATGTATAGCACAGGAGGACGGGTGACTGGGGTGAGCAGTGTGGTGGAGATAACAAGCCCTAAAGGCAACGGCTTCTAAGGCGGCACTAAAGCCAAAGCATAACATCGAATGCACGGGAAATACCTGAAGCACCCAGCATTAAGGCGGCTGCTATTCCTCGACCATCCACGATACCTCCGGCGGCAATGACAGGCACACTCACAGCGTCAACAATCTGTGAGACTAGAGCCATTGTGCCAATATTGCTCTCAGGCATGGTGGTGTATTGACTGGGCAGGAAGGTGCCTCGGTGGCCGCCTGCCTCATAGCCCTGGGCAATGATGACATCAACACCCTTCTTCTCCAGCCACTGCGCTTCATCCACGGTTGTGGCAGTGCACAATACTTTCACTCCTTCCTCTTGAAGGAGATGAACAACGTTATCCACTTCAGAGGGAAGTCCGAAGTGGAAGCTGACCACGGAAGGCTTGATATCAAGCAAAGTCTTCAGAATATCCGGGCCAAAAGTACGGTTTTGCATATCCAGTGAGATGGAGGAGGGATCAATGTTCATCTCCTGGTAGTAACGGGAGAGAGTGGCTTGTATGCGCTCTCTTCTTCCCGGATCTTCTACAGGCCTGGGATGAGCAAAGAAGTTGAAGTTGAATGGTGTCCGTGCCTCCTGGCTTCGTGCCCTGACTGATAGCCGATCTACTGCCGCACTTAACTCTCGGGAGGCCTCCCTCATGGCCTCTGGTTGAAGAAAAGAGTAGTTCATGGAACCCAGGCCACCTGCGAGAGAAGTCCTAGCCGCCATTTCAGCAGTGGAGCAGCCCAGCATTGGCGCCTGTAGAGGTACATCTGTCCCTAGGAGCCTGCACAGCTTGCTCACACGCTGCTGCACTTGCTGGAAGGTGGTCTGCATGATGAATGATGATGACGACTAATAACTCTATTGATGATCCGCTCCTGTCTCCCTCTGGCAGCAACATGGCGGAGGGCTTCTCAAGTAGTACGGTCAAGCGATAAGAACAGAAATAGCTAGGAAACAAGAAGCTTCTTCACCTTTTTCCTGGCCATTTTTGCTAAGGAGATCTTCATCATCAGAAGCCGATGCATGACAAGGGCTTCTGACGCTCTGTCTTATTACTACTGTACTTTTCAAGTTATTTTTTATCTATGAGGTTAGTGAGTTGGGACAGTAAGAAAGGGGAACAGGAGGGGGACGGAGAAGGAAGAATGTTGAGTGCGCGAGGGTTTGGCAGTCAGGAGGAGGTATGTTGAAGAGGAGTTATGGCGCCATCATAGGCAAAGGCTGGTGCGTGCAGAGGTGCATGAAAGGGAGAAGACGAAGGCGAAGGTCAGCGACGACAGCAGAGGTGGTGGTGTTGATGGATATTGCTGCAGTAGGTAGAGCAATTAAACGGGGCGTGTTGGTTGCTGCTTGTTGTCTGCGGCTGTTGAAATGATGAGAGGAGTGGACACACGACACAAGAGTAACTGTTGTTGGTCATGTGCAGAAGCCATTTCCTTCGGCCCTCTCTAGCCCGCCCACTCTTTGTTGTTGGTGCTATCTCGTGCTGCTGTTGTTGTTGGTTATCTCCTTCGTCACTCTGCTCCATGAAGTGCCAGTGACCTGTAGGACGGAGGGAGTTGAGCGTGCGACGTCAAGGAGGGTAGACTTGGACCCATCTTCTCCCATTACTTATTGACCGTTTGGTCCGCTACTTGATGGTGATAGACCAGCTCCCGTCCTCCGTCGCCCCTTCACGCCGCTAGCTGCCTTCCCTCCTTGCTGCTGAGGATGAGGTTTGCCTTTTGCTTGGAGTTTCTTGTGAGAATCTGTAGTATTGAGAAAGAGTGAGTCAGCTTTACCTAAGTCTTCGCTTAGGGTGAACTCCATTGACTTAATAGCATTGCTAGCAGAAGGAAAGTAATCTCAGGCGAAAGAGGGAGAGAAGGGATAGAACTACTAGAAGTGAGAGCAGTCTCCTTCGTAGTAAGCGCTACGCTGATAGCAATTGTTGGCCCAGGAGACTCGAACTTCCTCTCCTCGTCAGGTGGTTGCGGGTGGTTAGTCAGTAGCTGAGGAAGTGCACATATAACACCCTTCCTCTTCCAAAATCTTGGCTAGGGAAGAAGAAGCACAACCAGCGTTGGCTGTCTAAAGTCTTCGTTTGCTGCCGCGTTTAGCTCTCGTTGACCGTCGACGCAAGCTGAGTAGTAGTAGATGTGTTGGTCTTTAGTTGGCGGTAAAGGCGTCTGTCAGTGAGTTCCCCACATCTGTGTTCAGGAATGCAAGAAGACTCCATTAGATCGAGCCTTTCCACTACTAAGTCACGGTCAACGAGAGCTAAACGCGGCACCAAACGAAGATTTTTTGAGACAGTCCCAACGCTGGTTATGCTACTTCCCTAGCCAAGACTTTCAAAGGAGAAGGGTTTTATGTGTCCACTTCCTTAACTATTGACCAACCACCCGATCCGCCGAATGAGGATGCGGCCTCTCCTCTCTTAGAATATTCTCAGGACGGGTAGTCCTGACTCAAAGAGCCAACGAATGGCTCTGGCGACGACGGTGCTCTCTTTCTTCCATCTCTTTCTGCCTCTCTTCCTCTTTGCATGTTCTTAGCATAGCCTGTTGACCCAACATCTCTTGCAGCTCACTCACTCCCTCTATCTTTGCATTCTCAAGTCGACTGACTCTCTCGTGAGGAAGACTCTTTCCTCACCCCTGTATGGCAGTTAGTTAGCTTCTCTCTGAAGGAGAAGGTACAGACTAACCGGTTTCTCACCCTCCTTCGAGACCCGTTCTTAGTCTCTTACATTATGGAATTTATTTTGGGCTATCGACTGGTAGGCCTTACAGATGGGCAAAGAGGACGAGGTCGAAAGTGCTGATGATGCATTCCCAGTGAGTTTGACCTCAAAATAAGTCCACGGGGGGGACATCGTCAAATGAATGAGAAGTCTCTGCAAGGTGGTCGCGGCCGGACTGGGAGTAGTATCGTGGAACCATGGCAAAAACAGATCATTAGTAGGCAGGCAGCAATGACCAGCGTCCAGCCTTGCCAGAAGCCTCTTTCCATGGTGTGATTCCACTCTCACTTGTTGGTTCCGCCTGATCTCTATATCCGGCTCTAGTACGACGCTCTTCTCATCATCTCTCCTCTGTCTCATCACCGATATGATTTGCCATCACCGTTTCGTTTGCTTCTCTGGTCGTCTTACACTGTTCTTTTTTGCAGACTGTTAAGCTCTGCAATAGTCCTCAGACACTCACCAATAGAAGAGTCCAGCCAAGATCAATCTCTCTTTTCAATAGTTTTTAGGGCCTATGCGCTGTAAGGACAGCATCACTACTACGTTATCAGCTGACTCTGGCTGGACGTATGACGTTTAGCATGGAAGGAGGAGGAGGAAAGGTGTTGCAGGATTTTTAGCATGTCTTATCCTCTGTCGTAACCCTCCTTGGTGTTCAAAGGCTGCTTTGATGGGGTTGTTAATAAGCGGTCGAACTACTATAGATATGAAAGGGGACGAAGAAGTTTCTTAGAGTTAGGACGGTTCAGTGAGGAGCTGAAGGGACGGTTGGGGCAGGAGCCATAGAGGACTTGTCCCTCTTAAGGACGGCAGGATGGGGATAAGAAGAGTCAACCGTAGAAGATCTGGCCTCGTCGGGCGCCGAG
Organism: Hyphochytrium catenoides; assembly: GCA_900088475.1. NCBI lineage: Eukaryota > Hyphochytriomycetes > Hyphochytriales > Hyphochytriaceae > Hyphochytrium > Hyphochytrium catenoides. Next base: position 49,144 of record FLMG01000460.1, on the reverse strand, counting down.
CTTACGATCCATTGTTATACTAGGAAGTACAACAGCAACAAAGGCTCAGCATGCAAATAAAGTTCCTCTTGGAGCGGGTTTGCTATCACAGCGCTCTCATTTACAGCACTGATCTCGTCGTTCTGCAGAGGACTTAGTATTGCTAAAGCCAGAGCACCGGATGAGTGCTCCCATTGGGGTTAATAATACGGGCAGGAGGTGCAATATGCAGCAGATGACCAAGCATCGTCATAATAGCTGCCAACCGCATCATCTTTATTAAGCATTAATGAACCACTGGCAGGATGTAGCCGCCTCCCATCATCTTGGTTGATGTGAGGGGAAAAGTCCTGCTGCTTTGACACTGGAGCGAGGAATCTAGGCGACAGGCGGGCGTGGGTTGTTTAAACATTATTACCATCATTGCTGCTGCTGCCTCTTCATCATCAGGCCGTCATGTGTAGCTCTCTGACTGATGCTGTAGTTGTCCTGACCCTGGCCCCAAGCCTGAAAGACAAATGGTGGAGAATGGAGGACGGCTGACTGGTTGACCAACAAGTTAAAGCAGTGAGTAAGACTTAGAAGGAACCCGCAGTGGAAGGGCCTAGTAGTGCTCATAAAGTACCAGTAGCAGTGGCACTGGGAGCTGAGCTCTGAGGGCCTAAAGAGGACTCTAAGTCATAGTAGTAGTCTTACAGAGCGAGGAGGAAGATAACAAAATCCTTCTCCTCAAATGCAATGATCTCCAACTGCGGATACTAACCTATGTCAAGCAGTGCCTGGAAATACTACCAAGAGCTTATGGGAGCTCTGTGGACTCTTTCTGCCATATCTACATAGTGCTGCCCATCAAAGACACTGGGACCGACCATCCAAAGCTACTATGCTAACTTCACTCAGCTGTGACACGAGAAGGCCAACATCATCATCCTTGTGAGGCCAATGACAACGACGATGGCGATGACAATGATCAATGATGATCCGTTACTCTCTACTTGAGCTGACAGCTGACACTCTGATAACCGATTGTTGCCAGCGGCTCGGGTTATTGTACTCGGGTTCAGAAGCCCGAGTCCCTTTCGAGTATTACTCAACTGGGTTGTTCCAAATTCTTTGAGTATTATCGGGAATATGTGTGGATCTTTGCAGAACTCCGTCAATTTTGCAGAAGAGATCCAAGAGCTTACCTTTCGGCCATAGTCTGGCGAAACGGAGGAAGGGAACACGGAGATCTGCAGAATGCAGACGAGATTTGAGCGCAACGGCCGGGTAAGAAGCACACTGGAAATCACGAGAGTACAGAACTGCTCCTGTTAGTGAGGCGCTGTTGACTTGTAGAGCCATATACATCTTGAAGAACTCTTCTCCTGATTTCGGGTTGCGCAAATGTCACTCTTCCAGCAGTACGGGAGTGGAGGCTCTTCGAGGGTACGCCATTCTGGCGCGTGATCTTCTCATTGTCCACATACTAACGTTAGACCTGCATCAATACAGCCCCCCATAGTAGCCTTCAAGGCTGGAAAGCTGAGTACAGAACCGATAACTGGCTCAGCTAAATTGAGGGTGACACCAGAGTCAAAGAAAGGACAACTTATAGTGACTAGGGTAAGATTTGCTTGCAGCCGTGACACGAAATAGCCACCTGATGACGAGGCTGTCTTAGGGAGATGATCAGCTTATACACTTCCAATGGAAAGATAGAACGTCAGGGAACGTGGAAGATGTAAGTAGTCTTACATCTGCGACTTCCAAGCAAAGTAAATACATCGATGACTGACTCACGGCTCATAGGACCTAATTATCTTTCCGGATGAAGCAGACTTTAAAAGGGTGAATACTGGACGTGATACCGATAGGGTGTATGCCCTTCAGTATCGCAATTCATCAAGGCGGCTGCTGTTCTGGCTTCAGGTGCTGACGTAGATTAGGCGATAAGAAAGGAGGCAGGCGTAGTGTTTCATCCGGGATAGGTAGCGGGCTGCACCCCAGGTGAAAGAACAGCAACTAGATTATGGGTCTTCGACGCTGCGTAGACTCCTTCAAACGTCACCTTTGCAATGTTCGATGCACTAACGCAGAATTTGACAGGATAAAGGCACCGACAAAGACGATGAGAATGTCAGAAAGGTGCAGGAGTCGATCAACTCAAATGCAGCTGCGGCAGGTACCGGAAATCCCGCCCAGTTTGATCAAAATGCCCTCATGCAGATGCTAGGGTGAGTTTATGCTGATGTGAGGAAGACTGACGAGCGTGGAGTCCAGAAGAATGTGACGCGATGAGAGCCATTGTCCCTTGTACACCAGTACCCTTACTTACTAGTCTTTGTAGGGCGTTTGGCAGACAACCTCAGAATCGGGAAGGAGGCGGGAATACTCCCGGCTCTGTTCAAATTGCGGACTTACAGAGCATTTTGCAAAACTTGGGCATGCCAGCCAATGCAGGTAGTTCTTTGTCATAATGGGCTGCGAGGTTACTCTCGAATTGAACGTTATCCTTCGCTCTTCTTCTTCCTGGCAGCTGGAGCAGCAGGGACCAATGCGCAGGCCAGGGGTGCACCTGCAGGCACATCACAACCTTCACAGGCTAGCACCAGCACAGGGGCGGCAACAGCACCCGCACCAAGCCAAGGTACATCCCCAACTCCCGGAGGGAGGGTTGCCCCTACTTCATCTTCTTCCACGGACGCAGCCGATAACTATGATGAGGAGACGATGCTGCAACTCGCTCTCCAGGAGAGCTTGAGGGATGCAAGCCCTTCAGAGGATCAAGGGAGGGGGTCATCAAGCTCACCTAGAAACAGGCAGAACCCCTCAGGCTCAGGGCGCAATAATACCGGAGGCGACAACATGGATACCGATGCCTAAGAAGAGTGAGAGCAGGCTGCTGACGGTACTTTTTGACTTACTGCTTGTAATAGTGTTACCCTGGCTAAGGCGGCAAATACCCATTATTAGGCTCTCAGTCTCGTATACATTCAATAAAGCCACTTGGCCCACCTACCGCCCAACTGCAGTGTCGCTGGGAGAGACTCCCATCCCTGAAGCGTGGTTTAGCATCCCTCAAGCTCCATGCAGCGCCGCGATCGACCTCTTTTTAGATTAGCCTCCTCTCTCTCGCTTGCAGACATCTCCTACACAAGCATGCTCACGTGTTGGATTTCTTGTACCTCTCTGTCCCTCTTCTCGCACTATCCTTTCAAAATTCATGGCCTGCAGGACAATCCCCCCCATCGCCTACTCGCCGAGGCCAGGTGACTAGCCAACCCACCACGGCCGCATCATCTCAATCGCGAACTCTGACTACCGAAGACTTTCGCCAAGCCATGATGAGTCTTCAGCAAATGGTAAGATGCCCTCTTGCATTAAACTTCGTTCCAAGTTCACCGCACTCGGCTAAATAACTCCTCTTTCATCCCTAGAAAGGTAGGGTTCGGAGTTACGTGAATTCTGAGTCTCCAATTTACTGATACTTGCAATCCTAGCCTGCTAACCACCCTTATTCTCAATCACAGGCTCCTCAAGCGTTCCAGACCCGTCCTACCTCTCTTATGGGTGTCCTCAACGCTGATAACGTCAGTCACGGATTGTCATGTTTCCACACTACCCCCTTCCTATTGCAACCAGCTTTGAGCGCCACATTATGCTCTCTTTGCCTGCATCTCTCTTACACAATTACCCTACAGGTCGCTCCGCTACTGCAAGACGAGAGTGCGCAAAGAGCACTCCTCCCTCTTCTCCCTTCTGAGCAACAAACACCTTACGAGCTCATACAAATAGTGAGGAGCCCTCAATTTCGACAGAGCGTCCACTCCCTCGCGTCTGCCTGTCAGAGTGGTATGTCCGAGATCTCTTTTCCTCTCCTGCTATTTTGACCCTTAGCTCGTGTCGTTTTATCCTTTCAAGAAGCACTCGTACAGACTCCTGCAACCTTAAGTTGGTCGCTTTATTTTTTACGAGTCTTTCCTTCTCCATGTGTAGGTAACATCAATGCAATTATGGCCAACTTCAACCTCAATCCCGCTGCTGGGTCGGCCCACTTAGCTCGAGGAGATGGTAAGCACAGTAATCGCTTCAGGGGTAAGGTCTACGCTAATACCTTTTAACCAACTTCAGGGGTAGGAGCTCTACTCGCTGCAATTCAGGACGCAGCAGATAAGGACCAAGACGGAGATAGTATGACGGACAACTAGTGTAGAAATTCGGGGATAGTAGTCTATAGAAGGATGATCTAAGTAGATTGGTGTCGAGGAGACCACATCAGTTGGTGAGAGCCAAGTAGCAGGATTGCAGCCGACTAACGCTTATTTGGAGGTTCAAAGGCTGTCGTGCTCCAGGTTCTACAGGGAGGTCTAATGAATGACCACTTTGTTTGCAGAAGAGGGAAGAAACTAGAGAGAAGTTGAGATTTGCTTCAAAAGGAAGATCAATGTATCACTTCTTGTCAAACGGAGATGACGCTAAGTAAAAAGCCGGTCACAAGCATAATAGCTTCTAGGGCCTTATAGGGTCGCAAGGCTCCTCGGAAAGGAGGTCCTGTACCTTTAGTTGTGCGCTGTAACTGACCATCCTCCCTGGCTAGCTGTCATCATTGCTGTGGTCCATCCCCATCACCCTGCCAAGCACCAGCAATTGTCCGGTATCTGAAGAGCCATCTTAGTAAACCCGAAGCCATCTTTGAACGATTCTGAGCAATCTGTTACTGCGACACCAGGCAGTTGACAGGCCCTGCGGAGGACCATTGTTCCCCAGTGATCTAAAGAATCACCAAGATATGCTGAACAGGCACAGTAGTACCAAAGGCCCTTATTAACCCCATCAACCTGTTTGCTGTTGGTTCACCATCCTACATACCAGTCCTGTCATGGGTCTTCCGCAAATTCCAACGTCGTCACGAGCACACGATCTCAGAGCTAACCGCAGAAGGGCATCAGCCGGTTCCAGCCGCCGCCAGTGGCAATCTAAGTTGAACGGTTGGGCTTCGTATGCTTGCAATGCTCTAAAAACCTTCCCTTCCTGGTGCAGCTTTTGGGTTTGACAAAAGAAGCCTGACAGCCCAGAACTGGGTTCTATAAGTAGTAATTCCGCAAGAGCAGACGATACTGTTCAAAGTACTTGCAATACAGTTGCCAAACCACAACAGTTACTGGGAAGCGCACCTTAATGGTAAGTCCTCAGTACTTAGGCTACTTACATAAGTACAGTGCTTGCGCATGAAGAAATTTCTTCTTCTGCCAGATCTTCAGATCTTTATCGGTTGGTTCCTTAGATCTTTTGCTGGCAGTGGAACAACGATCCTAAGATTTCTTCATCCTTATTGCTGCTTTCTGTTCCCCTTAATGGATCTCTTAGCTCAGGGAGCTTTGTAGCGGTAACCAGGAGCCTCCTCATCTGTCACAGAAATGGTCAAACTCCGCCGGTGCTGGCTAGTAGTGCGCCACTACAGGTATCCTCTCTCGTCGGTTTGACCCTTTAAAGGTATTCGACGATAGCACCAAGATCGGTGGTTTGAGAGCTACTCCTCGTCTATGACAGGTGCGCTGCTGGAGTAAGAGACGTACGACAGAAGGTGAAGTCCTTCATGACGACTGGAATGCCAATGGCGGATGCTGCTGTGGCCGAAGGTCTACTTCAGGACGTTTATGGTCCTTTCAAGGATGATGATGGAGGTAGTTGTAGATTCCCTCAGCCGCTCCCTGAAGAGGAAGCAGGTGATTGCTCTAATGGTGATAGGCGATACTTGTGGACAGATGCTTTCGCCGTAATGGCCTACACAACGTTGGCAATGGTGCAACCCGAGAGGGACCAGTATCTTGCCGCTGCCGATCGATTGGTCGACGCGGTTCATATCGGCTTAGGGCGTCCACGATCAGAACAATATCCCATGTTGCCAAGCCCCTCCTCTGAGTACGATGTTACAGGTTTCGTGGGACTTCGTATCGGAAAGAAGAAAGCGCGACAGACGACGGACTTGGGAATGCGCTATGATGGGATGTACTGGCACTACATTGACAAATGGCTGTTTGCGCTGCTGCGACTGGGACAAGTGTCTGGTGACAAGAAAAGGCTTCATCAAGCCGCGAGAATAGCAAAGGCAACCTTTCCTCACTTTTACGATCCAGAGCATGGTGGTTTTCGATGGAAAATCAACAGCGACTGCTCTCCCATTGACGATACACCACATGGCCGCTTTGCTGTTCCAAATGACGATGCGCTAAGTGCTCTTATTGTGTTCAAACTGATCCACCACGCAGGAGGTAAACCATCTTTGGAGAGGGAGATCAATGCCCTCTCAAACTCTCTCCAAAGTTTCATTCCCCGAGTGACGTCTGATCCTCTGGGCTGGGGGTTAGATGCGTGGATGGATCAGTGGACAGGGGGTATACGAGAGACCAAGCTCCGCAAGCGTAGTAGAGAAGCGCTGAATGAAGCCCATTTCGCACTGCCCTTCCGACTTTATGGTGCTATGCTTGGAGCAAAATTCTTCCCAGACATGAGAGGCAGGGTAGAGGGTCTGATTCCACAAGCACTGCGCGTCCAAGGAATGCTGAAGAGAGAGAACGGGGATGAACACAGCTCCATTAACCGCGTGATGCTAGCCTGTGCGATTCTTGCTCCTGAGGGTGTATGGAGGAAGCGCCCAGATGAGCCTGTGGTACCCACAGCATGATGAATGAGGGACCACTTGTACGGCCTCTATATTTCTCTGAAGATCACGATGTGCCTTATTTGTTGTCGTCCACCTAAACCTTCGTGGTGGCGGTGTTCTCTTAAAAGATACCCTTTCTGCCTAGCTCTTCTAAGAGGACGGATTCATGGACAAATGGTCTCTGATAAGCTGTTTGACTGATACTATGGAGCCTCTAATCAGCCATTTATTGCACTGGCTGACTCCTCTTGCTTACTTAGGAAAGGGCGATTCGTACTCAGTAGCTAGACTGCCAAGGGAGAAACATATAATGCTTATGAGTTTTAGTGCCAAAGGAGGGTCATTAGCCAATTGAGAGGCGAACTCTTCCTTCAGATTTACTCAGCATAATAGACCTGTTCCAACTCCTTGGCTTCTGGTCCCTCGTGGTCGTCAGCAGAGCTCTAGGTTCTCAAACAATGGAACAGAGAAGAAGAAGAGCGCCACAGACGGACAAGGAAAGCGGTAGTACTATCAGACCTGCGTGGCGGTGATATAGCAATTACAGGCTCCCTCGAGAGTATTGCACCATATGTAGGAGTACAGCTGCATCGCACGTACTACTTATTGTCCGCGGCATTGAGAAGAAGGCGTTTGCATGTTATTCTTCTTGCCCATCAGCCTTCTTCAGCGCCAAGAGCTGGTCTTATGGGCTTTCGGCACTACATCCTCTTGGTCCACACTGGTAGTTAGTAGCGAGAACAGAGTTAGGGATGACAGCGTCCCACAAGGCGTAGTTCTCTTCTGTGCGTCTGAGCAGACCTGGGCATCCTCCTCTTTAGATGGTTACCAGCCCAATACATCCTCGAATAATGCCCAGACCCCATCACTCTACACAGGCTATAGACAGGCCATCCTCCTTCATGAGTAGATGAAGGTATTCATCCCTAATAATACCTTGAATCATCATTGTGTCCTATCTATCGTGTGAGGGCCTGGGATCTTGGACGTCAGGAGCACCTGGTCTGGCCCAAAGATTCGGACCCACAATGGCGAGACAGTCAACGACCGCCAGTAAACTGCCAGCCCAAAAGATTCTGTGCATCATCGTTCTAAATAGCTGTACAGTTCTTCCTGACTATCGGGGACTTGCACATGTGAATCCTGCATAATGAGTCAAGTTCTCTCAGAGAGAAAGGCTGTTTCTGTGTTCTCTCGCTGTGTAAGGATGTACACACTAGTAGTTGGCACGGGAGGCACGGCGGAGGAAGTGGCGAGGAGGATGAGAGACGCAAGGCGATGCGATGTACAGGCAGATGACAGGGAGTCTGGGATGATGAAGACGGAGGGCGATAGAGTTGGCTCTCTATGATCGGGTTTAAGGGCTTCTTGGAGGCTTTCTAGGTATAGAAGGAACCAGCGTTCGGGCGGTGGAGGGCAGGGCCAGCCGCCACTGACGCGAAGGAGCCACCACAGTAGACTCCGATTCATCAGTCGGGGCTGAAACGGGTTGGCAGGGAACCTCCTCGACACTTACTAAGCAGCCTTTCTGAAGAAGTACATAGCTGGGCCACCCTACCTTACGATCATCACCTGCAAGAAAGTTTACTCAGTTACCTGTCTGGTGCTTGACCAGCAGTCAGGGCTATAGGCTAACTTTAGGCTGCAGTGCCAAGCGTATAAGTAAATGGACTCCGGGCGAATCTTGGCTTCGCCTTCTGGGAGCGACTATGTGGAGGCTGGTCCAGTGGATACAGGAGTGTCTGATGCAGAAGCCGTGAAACTAGGCCGCAAACCCTCAGCCTTGCTGGAGCAGTTGCAAAGCACAAGAGATGTGAAATTTATCACCTGTGCAGGAAGACCTTTTCAGACGGTGCCAGAAGGCGTTGCTCTTGTTGATGCACCAGTCGCCGGAGACAGCGTACCAAAGACTACCTCAGAATCACTCTACAGCTCCATTAAGCGGGTAAGAAAGGGCATCTGGCTCTCCTTATCTTTCTTCTCAGAAGACGCTCGGAAGATGAGGTCGCTTCTTTCATTGAGCCCTCCTTGGGGCCGCTAATATCTCTTCCCAATCATCTTCTTCCTCTCTTAAACCCTCTGATAGATGGCCGACGCCACCTAAGCCAGATGCTTCTCCACTGATGACTCTCTACCCTCTACCGCTCAGATCAGCCGCATCGTCTTCCCGAGCTTTGACCCAAAGAGTGAGGTACTCCAGAACAACTCCGAAGACACATGGTATCCTACCACAAATCAGCGAGAAGAGTCGTCAGCTCCTAAGCCTCTTCCTCGACGACTCTTCGTCAATGACAGAGAGAAGAACGGGCAGTTCAAATTCGCAGGAAATACGGTGATCACGTCAAAGTACACCGTGTGGAACTTTCTTCCGCTCCATCTCTTGAAGGAGTTCAAACAGACGGCCAACTTTTACTTCCTCTTGGTAGGTATTGGTCAGATGATCCCTGCTGTCTCTATTACCGGAGGTGTCCCCGTCACGTATTTCGCTCTGGGCTTCGTGATAGCTGTCGACGGGATCTTTGAGGCCATGGCGGATAGAAAGCGGCATAAGGCCGACAAAAGGGCAAACTCAGCCAAGACGCTGCGCTTCGATCCCCAGCAAAGGCAGTTTGTTAAGACCCAATGGCGTGAGATATGCGTTGGAGATATTGTCAAGGTAAGGTTATACATCTCGTGGGTGAAGAATTGTTTCTTCAGCCGCTTTCTCACCACTCTCTCCCATACCTTACAGGTTGAGAATCGATGCACGGCCCCAGCTGATCTTTTGATAATCTCTGTGGCGGAGAAGGAGGACGTCCCACCCCAAGGGGTTTGCTTTGTAGAGACCAAGAGTCTTGATGGAGAGACAAATCTGAAAGTTCGCGAGAGCCTGCAATGCCTGCTAGGAACAGTAATGAAGGACGAGGACGTGGAGCGTGTCAAAGGAGAAATTCAGTGTGAAGCTCCCAATCATGACACAAACAGCTTTCGAGGCCGATACATCGACGAGAAGGGAGAAAGCTTCAACATCGATCTCAAGAACATGCTACTAAGGGGAACCACCTTGAGGAACGTCGACTACGCCTACGGAGTCGTGGTGAACACAGGTGAGCCAAGGAAGAAAACAGGAGCAGATAAGAAATGGATCGAAGAGGAAGAGAGACCCTTGCCGCTTAGCAGTTGAGAAGGCGTCCAATCTATCACATCTCACAGGGTTAAGGTGGCAATGAGAGAGGTGCTAGTGCTACGGATGGCCCTTAAGCCTTGAGGTCACCTAAGAGATTGAGTACTCAAATCCTCTCTGGTAGGTGTGGACACTAAGATCATGCAGAGCTCAAAGCCAACCCCACAGAAGATAGGGCAGATTGCTGAGATTATCAATCGCAAGATAGTGTACATCATTCTCACTCTCCTTGTAATCTGTCTCCTGGCTGGCGCTCTGTGCTCATGGTGGGTGGCCACCAACCTGGATACAGCGACCTACCTCATACTCCAGGACACCTCTCCCCCTTACCCGTTCTTCAACAACGCCTTAGGGTTCATAATCTACGTCTTCTTCTTCTGGGGCCTCACGTCCTCCTTCGTCCCCATCACTCTATACGTAAGTATAGCGGTGACTAAGACGTGGCAGGCCTGGTTTATCTCCAACGATTTGAAGATGTACTATGAGCCGACGGACATGCCTGCTAACGCACGTAATCCGGATCTAAATGACCAGCTGGGGCAGATCTCACATATCTTTTCTGACAAGACGGGGACTCTGACAGCTAATATAATGGACTTTAGAAAATTTTCTATAAACGGAGTAGCTTACGGGAAAGGAACCACGGAGATTGGAAGAGTGGCCATAAAGAGGGCTGGCAAGCAGGTGAGAGCAGAAAGCGGAAGATAGTAGCCTTTCTTCTGGCTGTACATTCAGCCCACTTGTTCCATACTTCCAATGTACTCAGGGGCACTATTGAAAGCGACAAGAAGGATGGGATCCAATCATTTGCTCTCTCTGTCTTTCCTGCCCTTCCCAGGCTTCTCTGAGAGATATCAAGGCGGATAGCCTCGAGGTCGATCAACCACCAAATGTGAAGTTCTTAGATCCCGACGATGAGTTCAAACTTGACAGAGAGGTAGCACAGTGTCGGAAGTTTAACCAATTGATTAATGCTCATAGCTTTCTTACGATAACCTCGTGGTTAGGGCGCAAGGGGACAGGACCATGCAAGCAAGATTGAGGAGTTTCTCCTTCATCTCTCTATCTGCCACACTGTCATTCCCGAACACCATCAGGGCAGTGAAGACCGCACACAAGTCACTTGGTCTGCCTCTTCACCTGACGAACAAGCCCTAGTTGCAGGTCTGGGCCCATCTTGGCTTGGTGTGATTCCTCTTCCTCCTCATCCTATCAATAGCTCCCTTTAGTTCTGTCAGGAGGTGCCATTTCTGTGGTTGTTATCGCTATCAGCATCTCATCCTTCCCGCTCCTTCTCGTCGGCGCTACTTGTGGATGATCGACTGCCTCAGGGCCGTACACTGTGCTCAATAGTACTACTGTACGGGCTCTTCTGCTGTACAGCCGCCAGTCTGAGTGACATGGTTGCTTTTGTTCTCTTCCTTCCTATTCAACGATAGAAGACTAATGACCTCGATGGTCTTTGCTTTTAGGGGCCGCTTTCCTGGGCTACAAGTTCATAGACCGGCGTCCCGGAATGATATTTGTGGAGACAAAGGGAGGCATCCAAGAGTTCGAAGTGCTAGATGTAATAGAGTTCAATAGTACTAGGAAGCGGATGTCGACAGTGATTCGCTTCGCTGATGGTGAGCAGAAACGAGGCGGCCACCCTCAGCTGTCCTTCACTTATCTGGAGGTGATGTCTTCCACTTACGATCTCCAATCTCTCTTATAGGTTCTCTTCGCCTGTATTCAAAGGGGGCGGACAGCGTGATGCTGCAGCGGATTAATCGAGAGACAAATGCTGAACAACTCGTTGAAAGCACTGTTGAGCACCTTGAACGCTTTGCTTTGGACGGCCTGCGGACCTTGGTCCTGGCTTACAGGGAGCTAGATGAGGACGAATACGAGGAATGGGCGACGGAATATCACGCTGTTCTCTTGGACTTGGAAGAAGTGGACAAGAGAGGAAGAGGTATGGCCCAGCTGCTTAGGGTACCCCGACATCGGCTGGTTAGGTACATGGAGTTTAAAGCTTCCCACATTCGATTGAGCCTGTTTAGATCCGTTGTCCTCAAAGTTGTCAACATTGCCTTGAGAAGATGAAGACCACGGGTGATGCCTCTAACTTGATATCTGTATGTTTTTCAGGCGAGGACAATAAGATTGATAGGTTGGAGAATCGACTTGAGCAAGGGCTCATGCTCTTAGGAGCCACGGCTATCGAGGATCGTCTCCAGGACGGGGTGCCTCAAACCATATCCGATCTCATGAAGGCAGGGATCAAGGTAGCCTTCTATCACCCTTCACGATGGTCTCTAAGCGAAACTTTACTCAATCGTATTCGTTGTTGTGTTTGATTCCACCATCCTCCAGCGTTGTCCCTGCACAGCGTCCTTAGTTCTCACCTGTTGCTGATGGCTCTCTTCCCGTCCTCGTTTCATCACCCGCGACCCACTCCGTTCTTTCACTGCTGTGTACTCCTGTTACTTGTGCTATCTGCAACGCTTGCAAGCTCTGGGTATTAACTGGAGACAAGGAAGAGACAGCTATCAACATCGCTTTCGCGTGCCAACTCCTGAGCAATGATATGGACCGGATCATCATCAATAACAGCAACTTCCCAACAAAGGGTGCACTTAAGAAGGCGTTGAGGGCGTACGCGGAGGAAATGACCGGGTACTGGGAGGTGAACGGCCATCTTCTCCCAGCAGAAAGGCCAGCAATTGCTCCTAAGGCCCTCATTATTGATGGAGCCTCGCTCTCACTCATCTTTGATAGTTTGTATCTTCAGCAGGTGGGAAAATGAGTCTTGTCTCCTTCACTTTCTTGCATCTCCGCTGCCGTAGTCATGTACAAAATAGCAAGAGAAGGTGTAGTGGTCTGCGTTGCTATGCTAATTTATGGTCTCCCCTCCTAGCTTCTGCTGGAATTCGCTCAGCACTGTGTGGCCCTGGTGGGATGCCGTGTGAGCCCCAAGCAGAAGGCCCAGATGGTCGCGCTAGTGAAGGACAACATTCTGGATGTTCGGACGCTAGCTATTGGAGATGGCGCTAACGATGTTAGCATGATTCAGGAAGCCCACGTCGGTATAGGCATATCAGGGCAAGAGGGTGCTCAAGCCGTGAACAATAGCGACTATGCCATAGCGCAGTTTGCCTATCTCAAACGCCTGCTCCTTGTACATGGTCATTGGTGCTACTTTCGGATGTCCAAGACCTGTCTCTACATCATATACAAGAACGTACTCTTTCAGTGGTGTCTCTATCTCTATGCGATGTACGCGGCGTTGTCTGGCAGCCGCTTCTATAACAATGCATGGATCAACCTGTAAGTCGCTGACTTGGCAAAAGCATGCTTCTCTTGGCAGCCGGCACTTTTTTTCTGTGCCTGTTGTCATGCCCCAGCCCGTGTTCTCCTCCTCAATCTAGCTTTTCCCTTATGGCATCCGCCCTCATTTGTTTGTACCTTAAAAGCATATTCTATCTAGTGAGGTCTACGCTATGATCCACGATCTAGCCTTACCGCATTCTGTCATGCAGCTATAACACATTGTACACAGCAGTTCCCATCGTCGCCGTCTCCATTTTGGATCAGGAGGTTCCCGACGTGATGGCTGAACGTTATCCGGCAATCTACAGAGCAGGATGGAAAAATGAGCTTTTCAGTACTGGCGTGTTCTGGGCATGGTGGGCTATATTCTGGTCGTCTGTGCCTTTGTACCACTCCCTCTCGGCTTTCCTTGAGTCTGCCTGTATATCCTTTTCTCAATGGTTTTCAGGGAACCTCGTCACTCTGTGTCCAGTTCATTGCCACCTTACATAGGTGTGGCTGTCTCTACTTTGAAGGGAGCTTGTTGTCTCTCTTTGCATCGCCGGCTCGGGCCAATGCTCTTAATCCGTCCTCTCGAGTACGATCTGAGGCTTGGTGTATTCATTCATTCCTCAGCTTCTTCAGTCCCTTCTTGGGCCGTAACTGCGATCCAGGGTGACGCTTTCTCACTCTTGATTCAGTACCCTAGCCTTTCTTCTCAATAACAGGAGTATTCCAGGTTTGCCGAAGCACTTTTCGAAGGAGTTATCTGCGTCTTTGTCCCCCTGTGGTTCTACGGCCGCTTCGACCATAACGGTGCATTCTATGGCTTCTGGGACTGTGGTGCTGTCTCCTGGTAATATTAGCAAGTTATGCCGCTACTCTCTATGATAGTCATCGCTTAATCTTCCACAACCGACACAGGACAGCAATGATGGTGGTGTCCAGTTTAAAGCTCATCTTCAATGCAGCTACCTTTGATTGGCCTCTACATTTAGCTGTATGGCTGTCATTGATAGTATATGGCTTAAGCGCTATAGCATTCAACTATGCTGGAATGCCTTCGGTCATGGATTGGGCTTTCCCATATCTTTACGAGATTCCGATGTTCTATATCGTGGTGATAGTAACCTCCGTTATGGCCCTGGCTAGAGATATCTACTGGAAAGGATGGAAAAGAGAGGTAAATAGACCATCCCTTAGGTCTCGCTGACTGCCATGTCCCGACTGAAGTCTACCAACAGTTCTACCCCGAATATTATCATTTGATTCGAGAGGCCTTTTGGTACAAGGTTGACACCTCAAACCTGGACTGGAATCCACCCGTGGAGCAAACTACCTTCTTCGTGGCGGATAGGTAAGTTTCAAGCAGCCTAGAGTTGACACCGTGAACAGGGAGTTTAGTTTTGGAGAGTAGTTGAGAGAAAGAGAACCACAGAGTTTCGCGTATACGTGACCGCGAAGAGAGAGGTGGTGCGGGGTAGAGTTATGTAGAGCAAATGAACTCAGGCAAGTACGCCAAGCGCCAAAAGTGAGAGAGGAGGCACTCCAGCTTGAATCGGGAGAGTGCGAGGAGTCCGTGGCCTCTTTGATTCGGAACTAGTTGCTAACAGTTTCTCCCTCGGCACAGGTCACTTGAGGAGGCGTATGAAGATGACGATCATGACTTTGATATTGACATCAAGGAGCACGCTGGTGCACAGCATAAAGGTTAGGAATAGCCCAATGTGACTGCATCGATTGAGCTGCAGCGATTGGGGCCCGAATTCGTACACATTCTGCTGGCATCAATCTTTGTGTGGACTGCAACGTGCATCTATGAGCCTCTGTACCCCATGTCCCTGTGTATTATCTACGATCTCTGTTTCCTTTGTTCATGCCCCACATAGATTTCGTGACTTGGTCCTTCATGATATCTCACGTTGAGAGTGAATCATCTACATCTGCGTCATTCCTAACCACAACTTGTCTGCTGCACCACAGGCTTCGCCTTCTCCAGTGCTGACCACAATTTAAAGGCATTAAAGCGGTTGGTGGAGGTCCCTTCTGAGCTAGTATCTGCGAAGGCTAGAGCTAAGCGGGACCTGAAGTTTCGAGAACTGATAAGTTCTCTTCCGCCGGCGCAGGCTGAGGTTTGGGAGAACCAAAGGTGAACCCTACATCTCATCGAAGTTATATTGACAGCTTTGACTCGGCTGGGGCTTATTGTGCTCGGTATTTTTACGTTGTTGACACGCTCATGTCTTCAAAGTCCCATGTCCCTTTAGCCCAACGTTCCTAGCTGCAGCTCTTTGTACCTCTACCCTACTCACCTCATACTGCATCTTGCTGCATTTTTTGTAGGAACAATCTGATATCAGGGTTTGGATCTACGCGAGCCCATCTTTTCCCTCAAGACCCTCTTAAGTTTAGCACGATGTCCCGAACGGAAGGAGCGTTTAACTTTGACTTAGCGGACTGGGAAGTTGACATGTCTGTTCCGAACTGCGACGCAGAGGGTTGGGAGTACAACTACTCCTTCCTGTCCATGTCCAGAACTTTCAAGATAAAGCACTTCAAAAGCGCGACGGCGAGGAAAGGGGAGATTAATGACAAGGATGGCCTGAGGAAGCTGAAGCTCTGCAGAAGACGGCGGTATACTCATATAATCCCGTTTTTCGTACTCTGCGTTATGCCATATTAGTAACCCTTTGCACTGTTATTTTAGGTGGATCCGCAGGGGTCTCGGAACACCAGCTAAGAAGCTGTATGAGGAATTGCTTAGAGAAGGGGAAGCGTCTGGCGGTGCCAAAGAGGAGGACGAGACCGTCCCAAGGGCAGTCGGGACTCATATTGTGCTAGGAGATCAAGTAGGACATTAAATGACCTGACATCGTGCCTACTAAGGATCCCTAGTGCACCGACGCTGAATATGTCCCTTGAGCGTTGGCTGGCCAGCATAACCCTTATAGACAACAACGACTGCTCCAATTCCAATCCAACTGCAGTAGACAGCACTAATAGCCACATCCTGAGACTGGTATGATGTAGTTCACCACAGTGAACTGGGCTCTTGCATCTCATTAGCGATGTCACCCTCACGTCAAGCTTCTTTTGGGAATAGAGCGAAGAGCGACCACAGTTCTCTAAGCTGTACTTGCAGTGTTGAAGGGGAAACGGCTTTGCACCTGGACTCCACAATTTCACAACCACCCATTACGTTATCACCTGCTTCCCCTCGTCTTGAGCTAGCTAATACAGAAATACAGGACGAATCGCTGACAACCAACATGCTTCACCGCTGCGTTTCCTACTTGTATGGATACAAAGATGCTTCTGCCGCCCTTGGCGAACAGAGATATCGACGAAAGCTTAGTGTTTAGGTTCCAGCACGAGGTACAATTTCTACAAATGACTTTAACGTTCTGCAATACCGGACTGGGTGCTGCTGCTCAAGAACACCAGGACAAGCTGAGAGAAAAGAGAAGGCAGAGAGATCTGGCATGCCGCTTTCGCTTTCTGGCTGCTCGAGACAAATTATAGGTCTGATGTAGACCTAATGGATCTTCGAAGATTCAAGAGAGAAAGGAGCAACCCATCACGCTTCATAGAGTTGCAATGATAGCTTCACAATGCAGGATACCCCAAAGCTCAGACCGTCGGTCTGCATACTGAACGCCTCGGGTTCTTAGCGTAGCAGGAGTAGTGAGTGAGACCTGTTATCTAATGAATGAAGGCATCTCAAAGCTAAGAACTAGTCCTGTCTCCCGACCCAACGAGGGCACCAAGAAAGCTGCGCTGTGGTGCCGGTGCCAAGAGCCATGAGCCATGAGCAGGACTGGAGGCAGCTGGTGGAGAACCTTGGCATGTATGGATTTTCTCAAGTACTGACAGGTCCTCGTAGGAGTGCCTTGACAAGTAAAACAGTACTTGTGCTAGCAGAATTAGAACTATGTACTATTATGTACTTGGTGTATTAACTTTTTATCCACCAATTCTGCAGGTACCGTTATTTAGTTATTTATAAAAATTTACCCATGGGCCACGACTTGAATAGAACAAGTACAGCAGCGAGTAAAACAGTACTTCAAAGATATCAATTCTAATGCTCTGGACTTGTACTCAGACTTGTGTACACGGGTACTTGTAATTGGGAGCTTCTCTTAGACAACCTCCTGTTCCCCCAGTTCTTGAAGTCTCATCTCTCAAGGACGCTGGGGATTGGCCGGAGATATTGCTAGTGCCTGATAATGGAATCCGAGCCATATGATTCTATAGCCCGTTCTAGGTCCTGGCAATAGCATTTCCTATCGACAGACGAGGTTGAGACAAAGAGACAGGCTAAGGCATTTGCAAGAGAAAGAGCGACTTTGGAGGACGGAAACATTGAGCCCATCCGACACAGTTTGGCGCGTACCAGCAGGTCTGGACCGGACACCTCTCTCTAGTTCTCGGGCCGCTCACTAGATCACGTGATTCCTATCCTTTTTGTCCCCAGTCACCGCATACATTGTGGTAGATCTCAGCAGTGGGAGAGTAGATCTACTTAGTGGCGGCTTCAGCGGTATCCTTTCAAAAAAAAGGAATAAGAAGTCTGAGAAGGTTCATGACACTAGTGATGGGTGATGATGGGACCATGGGTGCTCACTATACGTAATGTACTCACAATATCTACGACACTACTGTCTCATGGACACACCCCTACAGTTTTTTGTCTATAATGAATGAACCCGTTCTTTTCGAAAGAAACGTGGGATGAGGGAATGCATGCACTGTCCGGGACAACACTAGACTACTCCCTACTCACAAGGCTAAGCGGATAGTTCTACTAATAAAGCTCTACAATAAAGCGGCTAACTTTGAGCTTTGACACTTTTGTTCACATCTGATCACCGATATCAGCCTCATGCTTAGTAGTGTACGAGAGTGTTAGAACAGCTCTTATTATGTTCAATACTAATTCTACGGCTTGTGTCTATGGTGTCTCTTTCAACCCTTTTTCCTTCTTCGGGGTCATAAGCAAAAAAAGCTTCAAGCCTGGGATCCTCAGGAGCCATATCGACAATTCCCAGTTGGCGTCATCAGCTGCGGCAGGATCCTGCATTCGGCGAATTGCCGCGCCGGTTAACTCTGTTCTGTTTTTTTTAGGACTGAAACATGAAGATAATTCAGTTCCTTACCCTTGTGGGGCTAGCGTCTACTATCCCTTTAGGGCAGGCCAGCCGCCTTGACTGCGTGGCGGGACAGCTTGAGGTTTCTGTTGAAGGTGTCGGGACGTTCTGTGCAACGGTTCCTATATGTGTAGGTGGGATGCCTAATGGCAACTGCCCAGGACCACAGGAAGGCCTCCCTCATGGCTCGAGCTGTGGCATAGTCAGAAGCGGTGTGCCGGGATGCGTATTGAAAAGTGGTGGTCCCGCCTCGAGTGAAATTAGCTCTTCTATTATACCGCCTTCGGGTATTGGCGCTGAGAGTTCCTCCCCTGAAATCAGTTTGGAGAGCTCCTCTAGTCCAGAAACCCCAGACGTTCCAAGCACCCGTGACGGGGGGTCTGCATATCCAGAGGAAAGTATACCCGGATCTGGAGGAGGAGGCAGTACCCCCGTCCCAGTGCCGGTCCCACACAACTCGGCACCCACTCCAAGCTCCAGTGGGAACAACCTGCGACCAGGCTCTAGCAATCCCATCAAAGTGCCAGATGCAGATGACGTAACAGATGACGGGAAAATTATGCCACCATCACCCATGGTCATCGCCCTTGCACCCACTCCCCTTCCAAGTTCTTCTACCGGGGTGGAGGCTGTCGTACCTTGGGTCCCAGGTACAGCAGAAAAAGAAGCTGCACAGAGCCCACCTAATTGGGACCAACTAGCTCCCATTGGTGGGCAAATCAACAGTCCGGGTCCACAAGAAGATACTGGGGCACAACGGCCAACCTACGAAAATCTTTCACCTCCAGCAGCACCCAGTCCTGCACCTGGTACAAACAGCGACAACGGACGTTCTTCACCTCCGGCACAACCCAGTTCTGCACCTGGTACAAACAGCGGCAACGGACATGCTTCACCTCCCGCACCACCCAGTCCTGCACCTGATACAATCAGCGGTGACGGATACTCATCGCCTGCGGCGGCACCCAGTCCTGCACCTGGTACAAACAGCGGCAATGGACGTTCTTCACCTCCGGAAGCACCAACTCCTACACCTGGTACAAACAGCGGCAATGCACGTTCTTCACCTTCGGAAGCACCAACTCCTACACCTGGTACAAACAGCGGCAATGCACGTTCTTCACCTCCGGAAGCACCAACTCCTACACCTGGTACAAACAGCGGCGGCAACGGACATTCTTCACATCCGGCACCACCCAGTCCTGCACCTGGTGCAATCAGTGGTGACGGATACTCTCCACCTGCGGCACCACCCAGTCCCGCACCTGGTACAAACAGCGGCAATGGACATTCTTCACCTCCGGAAGCACCAACTCCTACACCTGGTTCAAACATCGGTGACGGACAGCCTTCACCTCCGAAAGCACCAACTCCTATCTACGAAGCTGGTGAGACTGTGACCGGGACGTCACCACCATTAGTTGAGGATTGTGAAGAGGAGGACGAGGCGGAGCTGCAGCAGGCACAAGTGGACTCGGACGAGGACTATGAGAACGAGCAGGATGAAGACTGTGAGAACGAGCAGGATGAAGAGACGGAAGACCGTGAGAACCAGCAGGATGAAGAAACGGAAGACTGCGAGGACGACGAGAAGGTTGAGGAAGAAACAGAAGATTGCGACGACAGCGAGGATGAGGAAGCAGAAGACTGTGACGACGAGGAGGAGTCTCAAGTCAGCAGCCAAGGCCTTGGGTTACGGTCGTCTGATACCTTAGTTTCAACTCTCGCTCATCCTAATCAACCGGCAAGAGACGCAGCAGGGGCCGCTGCCACAATGACAGCCAATCAGGGCGTCAATTCTCTGCTTAAGTCGCCTGCTGAGGCAAAGGCTTTCAGGGGTCCCTCCATGAATAACGGCGAAAATGGTATCCAAAAGTCAACAACAGCTGGCATTCAGGGTGTGTCCGACACCCTTACCAGCACGTCGGGGCACGCTTCTTCACATGACGGTTATTAACCCTAGCAAGTGAAGTAGTAGTCGTCAAAGTTTTCTATATCAACTGGCCGCGGCGCCGAAAACTGATATTTCAACAGATTTTATTATGAGCTCTGTAGTAAGCTCTTGTGGCCTTCTTTCTGGCGTCTTGCGGTCACGGAAGAGAACTTGATAATTTCTAGGAAAAAGAAGGAGCAGTTCCCCTAGGTTTATAATTTATCAAATATCTATCGACACCGACCTAAACGGATATAAAGACTCTGGCTTACCTTCACCTCATCAAGAGAAGAAGGCAGCAGGATTACGGAGCTGAGGGGATGGTGAGATCACGGCGTCATGAAGGTTGAGCCCAGGACAAAATCATTGGGAACAGCAGAAGACGAAATAGATAGTAGAACTAGAGATTTCTATTGCGGTTCTCGCAATAAAATCACTCCTTCTGGCATGGTGGATTCTGCAGATTGTTTATCCAGACGATTTTTTGGAGGTTATAAAAGCCGAGGAGTTCTGAGCACTCAACGCAACAAGTTTGTTCCTTCTGTTCCATAGACAGACAGACTCAAAACAACAGTTTTAGCCGCAACATCATACTCAGAAACTAGTTGTGGCAAAGAGTTGACCCCTCGAAGTTGTACTTGTACAAGGACGAGGTATAGAGCTGACTGAGCTGTCCATCATTATTATACAGCTCTACTTCACGTAGGACACACCTTCAAGCAAGTATTTGAAGAATCGTCCTGATCATAGAGTGTACGTACTTGTACTTGGTATAATTATTGCCTGTGTGGGGTTATAGAGATGGAACAAAGTGTACATCGACGTACATGTCTCTTGTATGACAGCTTTCTACTAGTACAGGGACGACATTTTGTTGGCCCGAAAGTCGTTACTGGCTATCTACTGGGTGGCAGTGATGTCTACCTTTGGCAATGATAATTGGTTCTGAAGTTTCTTGACTCGCAATTTTTGAGCCTCGATGACCTCCCAGATGCCAGACTAAAGGTCACTTGCTGACCTGGTCGCTGGGATAGCGGTGACTGCTGGTAGTTTCACAGAATGAGGTTTCTATACCTTAAGATTAAGGTAGAAGGCATCTCCCGCCATCACTTGGAGGGTCAACGGTAAGGCAGCAGCACCGTGTGCTGTCCAGCCTGGGAGGTGAGGTTGATAGGATGCCTAAACTGGCTCAGCCAATCTTGACGCAAGTTGGCAGAAGCTGTGCACAAAAGCTTATCGGGCACCGTAGGCCTAGGGCTGTTGATATCGGGACGATCTTCTTGCGTGCATTCTCTGTTGAAACCCTTAGGACGGTTGAGAAACCACTGCATGCTACTTCTAATGACCACTTGCAACTTGTGTCTGGCTCGTCAAAAGGACAATCAAGTCACCGGCTGCGGACGCCAGCACCTCTGTCGCCCAACGGACGTCTACATACAACAGAGGCCGTATCTAAGATAGTAGAGCTGTATCATAAGGGTGACAGACGTCAGGCGGATGCCCTGCTTACAGCTCTCTTCATTTCGAGGCACGTGTCCAATCACAAAGCGGCTATTTCGGGTATGGCGAAGTTCTTCTCTGGGCCCTCCGCCCTCTTAGCCTCCGAGCACCTGCTTCACATTAGTGCTGAGCATCCTGAAGTAGATGACGCGGTGTTGACCTTCATCGTTGCGCTTATGAGGAAGCTTCTTAATGAGAATGATAACGTCACAACGGAGAAACTGCGCCACATGGTACTGTCAACAGCTAAATCTACTTTCCTTACTTCCAAGTTGGTTCTCAGAATGGAGGTCTTGGCGCATTTAGACAGACGACCTTTGCAAAGATCACTGGAACCCTTTGACTGCTATATAAAGGAGAACGTTGCGGCCGCCTTAAAAGCAGAAGGGATGGTTTTGATCAAGTTTCTTAGGAGTCGGAAATCTGTGCAGTACTTTGGCTATGATGTTCCGCTCGACAGTGTTTTTGGGAAACACATCTGGCGTGCGAGGGTCCTCCTGTGGACAGTTGCACGATATCCTTCTCTCTCATTTGGTGATGATCTGGTCACAGAGCTACTACGAGCTATAAGAGACCATGCTACGCCATATGTTAGCCGCTGGTATCTCTGCGACTCTAGCAAACCAGCAGCCCGTAATAGGGACTTTGTGAAGCTTGGAGCTTTCTACAATGCACTTCGAAAGCGGACAGAAGCGAGGGAAAGTGGGGAGGTGCATAAGCTCTTGAAACTTCATCGCAAGTTCGAAATGGAAGTGGAGGCACGAGAGGCGAATAAAAGAGTCGTTCTGGCATACGCTTACTCCTTTATTGGAGATCCAGCAACCGCTCTGACTCTAATTAGCGAGATCGAGCCAAGAGAAGCCATCCCGAGCAAAGCGTACGATATGCTCTTGAACGGTTATGCACAGGTCGGCGATTGGGATGGAATGGACGGGGTGGTAGGTCTCATGAGGGATAGAGGCCTTTCCCTTTCCCGCCGGACGTTTGAAGTGTGTATTGAAGCGCATATCTATCATGGAAACATGCAAAAAGTTTATGACCTATTCAAGGCAATGGAGGAGGCCGGCTTCGGTATCACTCAGCCTCTGATCCGGTCGACTATTGATGCTCTGGGTGACCTTCAGATGACAGACAGTGCTGTAAATCTTTTCAACAATCTCGCATCTGCTGGCAGATTACTGCCCTCCGTTTACATTGAGGGGAAACTGACTCTAGTCAGTACCCTTGCGCGAAGGTGGAGGTTTGATGAGGCGATTGGTCTCCTCAAGGAGGCAGAACAAGAGAAAATCTTGGGTTTGTCAAGGCTGGGTCCCGCCTATCATTCTTTGGTCACACATCTTACAGCGGCAGGACATAAAGACCTGGCAGAGGACCTATTGGCCCGGATGGAGGTGCTCAGCTTTCCTCTGGAGCAGAGGCTTTATGCTCGGTTAGCCGGTTGTGCTTACGCTAATGACGTTGACGGTGCTGAAGAAGTCTTTGAGTCACTGAAGAAAGCGAAGCTGGTGATTACCGAAAAGGCGTTTATTTATCTAGCGAGAGTCTATTATCATGACAGGAACGTCGTGGAGGCGGAGGGGCTTAGGGAGAGAGCCAATGCAGAGGGAGTTACGCTAGGCTCCCAGTACTATTCCTGGCTCCTTCGATGCTATGCAGCCGCAGGAATGCCACACCGGGTCCATGAGACGCTAGAGTTGCTGGAACAAAAGGGAATGAAACTTTTTGAAGGCACCTTTCGTTCCCTTACCCGAGTACTCTGTAAAAATGGGCAAGAGGACGAGGCCATCAAGGTTTTGGATCACGTTGCCAGAGTACGCGGTGGTCCGCTAAGAAGACGCTTAGCTGGCCCCGTCCTCGAAGCTTTGACTCACAAGGAGAGAGACGAGCTTGCACAAGCACTGATGGAGCGCTACTTCTAGCTTCGTTAGCCATGTGCTGCGAAATAGGATCACACACCCACCATGAAGATTGACATATACAGCCCACCACGTAAAGAACTTGTGTACAGGTATTCTTCTGAGATCTTCGGGTCGGAGGCCGATAATAGGTTCTCTTAGCACAGCACGACGCGATCCAGAGCTGCAAAATGATGGGCAAAGTGGTCCTCGGTCTCTAACCAATGAAGAGTAGCGGAGCCATTCCAATAACACAACCCGCTATGGTTCCCAGAGAGAGCCCAGTGTAATGTGCTACACGCACCGACCGTAAGTGGCTCTAACAAGTATGTGGCAGTCAGTCTCTGAGAGGGGATGTATCTGTGTTCCGTATAGAGACAACAGTGCTCTCAAAGTTACCTGATAGTAGGAGAGCTTGGGCTTGGGGATGTTTAACTTCTCTGTGACGTCCTCTATCACTCCTCCTAGCCCTAAACATTAACACTCTATGAGCAGAAGGTTCTCTATCATTGGGCCTTTCTCTCGATCTTTTCCAGCTCTTTCCAAAGCTGCCTTTGTCCTTTCTCTCTTCTTTTCTCTCTATGTTCCTATTCTCTTGGTTCTTGGCTCTCTACCTTACCTAGGCCGACAACATTGGAGACAATGTTTCCTAGCGCGGCAGCTGCCATTGTGGAGATTCCAAACTTCATTCCCAAAGTGAGATCTATTGCATCTCCGGCGAGAATGAGCACCGCATTGTCTACAAAACCAAAGCAGACAAATGGTATAGAGCTTCGAAATGCAATCAGCTGCAAGGTGCTTTGAGGCACTCGATATGTTGCTGCTTCGGCCTGTTGGCTTCTTTGTAGCGTGGAGACTGCACAGACAATCTCCTGTTGCAGCTGCGCCCTAACTTGGTTCTTCATTCGCTCAGCGACGGCGGGGTCCCTAACAAAAGTTCTCAGTCTGCGAACCGACTTGGCTGCCGTGCAGCGCGTTCACAAAAGAAAACCAACCTGCTGATCATGTCCGCTAGCTCAACCAAAGAGGCGCAGAAGCGATCAGCCGACGATGTATTTCTGCTTATGAGGTGTTGCCTCTGGTCTGGGGGACTCTCCCTGAAGTCAGCGGATGGCGTCGGGAACATCTCATGGGATGCCAAAGGCACTCCTCCTTGCCCTCTAAAGATTGATGGAGGTGGGAAATATGGTTTCTTCTTGACGCCGTGACAAAGCGCGCTACTTGGGGCAAGCACCCTGCCGTATCTTGTGAAGCTTCGAATCATAGTTTGAGTTAGGTGATTTTTACTACTGCAGATGCTAAGGACTCTACTATTGAGACGCTGATATCATGTCCGAATATCTTGAGGTCTTTCTATAGCTCTCACGGCTCTGTATTAACCCTTAAGTAGGCTGGCGGGCGAGGGAATCTTTAGAAGTACTTGTGCTTCAGGTGAGACAGATCATCAGAGCCTTTGCCGCTCTTTCGCAGCGTGTGACCATTGCTAGGGATTGGAGCTTTAGGCTCTCTTCCGCCGCTGAACGCTGAACGGCTCTCGGTTCCTTCAAGGCGCCTGAGAGGGCGGACCCCTCCCAAGAAAAAGAATCTTGAGGTCTAACACAGGGGTTCAAATAAGGAGGAAATTGGAAGGAGAAAGCTCGAAGAGAGAAAAGAGACACCCCGTGGAACCTATTCCTTCTGACTGAGGAGAGGAAAAGAAGGTTGGTTCATCGCCTGATGACGGGAGAGAAAGTAACAGGAGGAGAGAGAGGAGGGAGGTTGAAGTAAGAGAGAGTGGCATAGAGTTGTGGCACTTTGGATGCGAGAGAGACAGGGGCAAATAGCGAGAGAGTGAACGAGATAAAGAGAGAGAGAGAGACAGAGGCAGAGAGAGAGACAGAGAGAGAGAGAGAAAGAGAGAGAGAGAAAGAGAGAAGAGAGAGAAGAGAGAGAAGAGAGCGAAGAGAGAGAGAGGAAGGAAGAGGACGAAGAAATGGCTGACGTCTGCCATTCCCTCTTCATAGAGTGTCCCTTCCTCTCTCCTCTCATCCTCAGACAAATACACAGACGCAGCAGTCGTGGGGCCTCTAACGGCTAGTTTATACGTCCGTTATTTTCCTTCTCTTGTTGTTTGCTTTTTGATGACGCAGCGGCATGATGATGGCAAAGAATTAGTTTGACGTGCGTTACACTCTTTCTGATGACTTTCCCTCTTACTCTCGAACATCCTGCTACCGAGTGGCTCCGAAGCTGGTATTGTCGCGTGTTATTCTTGCTGCTGCTGTGTAGCTCACACTCATGCGAACGAAGTGGAGACGCTTTCTCATCATGATTAGAGATACTAGCGGTCCTGACAGTTTTCCAAAGCATGCTAGCCAATGACGTATGGAAGTTACGATCATGGAGAGTTGGCGGCAACTAGGCCTCTTCGGGTCTACGTCAGTCGCATCAGCATTGCAATGGGAAAGGGAGCAATGAATGGCTATGATAAGCAGCAAGTCAATCGCGACTTCGTTTGTTGAGGGTTAGCAAGAGACAGACTCTAGTACTGAGATCCCGCGCGTGCAGCCACATTTTAAACCAACAATATTCAGGCGGTGGTAGATAAGCTGAGATGAAAATTTCGTCCAGAGTCTGATTAGCGGGCACTTCACTAGGGTCACAGAGCTAGAAAGGTTGATGGAATTTCCTTCAACTTTCCCTTGCAGCGTTCACAATGCCCTTCATACTACAAGCCACCTAGATCATCCATCCCTCCACGCTTTGTTCTACTCTCCTCC
Organism: Hyphochytrium catenoides; assembly: GCA_900088475.1. Taxonomy (NCBI): domain Eukaryota; class Hyphochytriomycetes; order Hyphochytriales; family Hyphochytriaceae; genus Hyphochytrium; species Hyphochytrium catenoides. The sequence goes on along the minus strand of FLMG01000460.1, from coordinate 22,828 downwards.
CAAGCCTTCGCGATAGTTCGCTTCATTTCAGCATCACCTTCCTCATATAGATTCTGCAAGAAATAGACATTCAGCCCACAGAAAGAACGGTAGATATCCTGGTCAAGCTGTAGCTAACGGTACCTTCATCATGTCCATAATGCCTGCAGTAGGGTCTCTGCCAAGATCTGCATCCTTAGAAGCCCTCTTTGTTGTCGTTTTGGCTACTAGAGTGGTCCACGTCTCATCCTTCGACTTCTTATGCAGCACGATGGTGATTCTATTCTTCTTCAGTCTATATGTGGATCTGGCCGGGTCAATCTCCTTGTAGAGGTTCTCTCGCCGAAGCCTGCGCAGTTGTTTCTCAGCTTGCAATGGACCTTCGCCACTCACCACTACGTTAACTTGTGACTTACCTGAGGTTTTGGCCATTCAGCCCGTGAACCTATGGGAAGCGGACATAACGCATAAGCATAATACGTTTTCAAAGCGGTATAGTAAGTCATCGCGCGGCACCTTAAGGTCGAAACTTGTAGTCGTGAAGTCACAGGTAATGTTCTCTTTGGGGAGGTCTCCAACACCATCAAGACCCGAGAGGAGGTAGATTTGAACCTTCTCCTTGCCCCAGCCTAGGCAGGTTGGACCATGCAAGCCAGCTAAGTGGAATCGCTTTATAACGCCAATGGGGTAATAGCGCATCGCCCACCTTCATCTTCCCAGCCGAAAGAAGGCTCCTTGTACTTCGTGGTCTGAGAAGATAGTGATCCTCTGTTCTCCGCTGCTTTATTTGCTTCCACAAAGGGAACCTGGCTGGGTGATTGCTGTTCGCTGCTGCTGCTCTGCTCTTTGGTCCTTTGCTGCTGCTCCTGCTTCAAAAGCTCCTCTAAATGCGCAGCGAAGACACCTCGTAACGTCCTTGACTTAGTCTGCTCAATGATGGACCGCAACTCGGCAATGTCTTCTTGTACATGTTGAGGATCTACAGGTACCGGTCCCAAGACCATCCTTCCACGGCCGCAAGTTCCTAGTAGACGTAAAGCTCTTACAAGCGCACACTCAGCCTCGTGGTGTCCTTAACACTGGTACTTGGAACAATCAAGTGGCAACGAGCGCCCGTCTGAAGCTTGTACTGATGAAACAGAAAGTGCTGAACCAACCACAGGAGCTATCTGAGGTGTACATTTCGGCGCCTTCATCGGTCGAGAGACTAGATAGCTCTAGATTGAGGACACGATGAATGATGAAGGCGGCGCGATGTTAGGGAACACACGGTCCAGAACTTTCGATACTCCAGCAACAAATCTTCCAAGAATCGATAAGAAGAAAAGGGGCAAACTGTTAGTTATCGCTTATAAGTAATCTACTCATCTCCCGGAGCATAGATTCTTCTTATTGATATTCAGATTCCCAATGTTGAAGCTTCAGCAACATCAGAAGCGCCAGCAATCTGCAAAAGGATATACCCGTTAGCGTTCATGATGATCCCAGAGATTGCCGAGCTTTGGTTGAGTTCCGACTCGATGTCCATACTCCACTGCCAGTTGTCCTTTGTAGGGACATTGTCGGAATGTAGGTCTATCAAGAGATGACTCTGACCCGTACCTGCTTATAATCGATATCACGGCACTTGGGTCGACAAGTTGTCGCACAAAGTCTCAAAAAGTCTCACTTGGGGCCCGTGAAATGTCGTTTGAGAGCTCTGGTGCAGACGAAGGCATAGGGGTTTAACAGATATCTTGGTGACATCTACGGAAGACGAACGTCTTTCCATTGATGGCGAAAAGAGACAATGCTTCAGAATCTGCAGCTTGTCGTGAAGGAACAAGGACCGTACGGCGATGTGCTTGTCGGCACTCACAACGCGACTAACCAGGCATATATAATTAGCCGGTCAGATTCCAGCCTGACTGCTGCCGAATTTCTTGGGGAACAGAATATAACGCTCAGTGACACTGCCAAAGACTTGCTTGGCACTATCGAGGGATGCGATGGCCAAGATGTTTTGCCCTTATGCGAAGTTCCTTGGTTACGAGGTGTGCGGAAGGTGGAGTTCATTCAGCATCATGCCGGTCAGATTTACATTGGTCGCAAGCACTACCCGAGATCTCTAGATCTTTCGGCCTCTAATGGGAAGGCCTTGACGCCTGGGATCCTTCGCGTCTGGACCAGGCAACTTATTCATACCTTACATCAGTTTCATGCTAGTGACATTGCATATGGATGTTTAAGACCTTCCGCTGCCTTCATTTCCGACAGTGGTGACATAGTGCTCTCTGACCATGGGTACACCGCTGAAGGACTCATCCGCGTCCTCAAGTTTGACGACAGCGTGCGGCCGTACCTTGCGCCTGAGGTGTTTCAGGCCATAAACAAGAATGAGGTCCCTATTCTATGGCCTGCTGCTGACTGGTGGAGTCTTGCTGTCGTTCTCTTCGAAATAATAAGTGGCAAGGTTAGTCCTTCGGGCTCGGCTTGGGAGCTGCCAAGACCTTGGAATGCAGTGATAGGGTTGGAAGACTTTTTGCGCAGACTGCTGGATCCTGATCCCACTTGCAGATTGGGAAGTCGAGGCATCGAAGAGCTACTGAATCATCCTTTTCTGCAGAAGGAGGATGAGGTAGAAGGAGGTTAGTGACGATGGACATCCTTCGTCTTTCTTTTGCTATTAGGCCGCGCCTTTGCAAGAAGTTTTGCTTTCAACGCGCAGGCTGAATGTCTCACCTTTCGTGCCACGTCTCACCTTCCTTGACGCTGAGTCAGCCATACTACAGGAGGATTCATTTACAATCAGCCCAACTGGTAGGAGGTGACCATGCTGAATCCTGACTGCTCCTTCCCGTGATTCACGTCCCTTTAAGTGCAGGAGAAAGAGAAGGAGAAGAAGGTTGCCAAACAAGCAAAGAAGAAGGCATCAGGGGAGGCAGTGCTGCGGGGCAAGCGACAAAAGGGAGGTACTAAGGCTGTCACATTTTCTCAAGCAAGTATTATGCTACAGACAGAAGAAGAGCTCTTCAAGACCCAGAGCTCCGCATCACATGACAGCTCCGGCATCTTGATTGACCTGGAACCTCCTTCTGGTAGCTCAAATTTTGCCGCGCGACTCTTTCCTTCTCAAAACTTGAGTCCTGTCTCACCTCAAAACATTTCTCCTCTGGCATCCCTACGACAACTCCCCGTGTTACCTAATTCAGGGAGAATTATAGAGCAAAAAGCAAGAGCCGGCAGAGGGGTTGTAGCATCAATCACCAGTTTTCTCAAACGCCGTCGCAAGCCCAGAGAGCAGCTGAGTTCAGCGACTGCCACACCACCTCAGACCGTGACACCACTAGGTAGGACCTCTGATAATTTTAAAATTCTCTGGATTATAGCTGCCTTTACCTCCTCTTCTCCATTCGGATTTGCTGGCGGTCGAGAGCACTTTTCCCGCTGGCCCTTTCACTTATACAACGCCTCCACGACCCGCTTCATCTTGTTTGGGGGTCTTCAGCACTTACTTTGGGCAAAGTTTGAAGCGCGACGACCTAAACCTAGTCTCCCCTAAAGTCCCCTTTACTTTCTTGGCTCATTGGCTTCATCTACAGCCGCTCCAGCACTCCTAGGTGAAAGTGCCTCGCGGACAAGAACCCAACAGCTCAGCTCCCACCCAGCGCCGGGAGGATATGGGATAACTTCACCGATGCGCACCGATGGCTCACTTCCGGCAAGCACACCCTATCCCTATGGTGCTGTTCCCCTACCCTTGGCACCTACCGAGACGTCGACCCCTGAGGTGAGTGGTTCCACTAAAAGGGATGTGGGCGGTATCAAAAGCGATGCATGTGCACAAGCCTAGCACAGTTTCAACCTAACATTATTTGTCTCACAGCCAGATCGGAGCGACTTAGCTGCCAATGTACTTCCTGGTGAAATGCCTTTGCCTCCGTCCCTCCCAATCTCCGCACCTCCAGCCCCTCCTCCATCACTTAGACCTTCGCTACCTCCAGCGCCAGCGCCAGCACCAACAGTAAGGAGGTATTCTGCACCAAGAGGAGCGGATCCCAAAGTAGCTGAAGGGTCGTCTCGGTCTCCTCCTGGTGCCCGTTCTCGACTTCCAGCGGGAGCTCTACCCCGACCTCAGCTTTTTGATGTACCAAAAGTTTCTCAAGGGTTGTCTGCTAGACAGGAGTCTGAAGCTGTCCCGTTGTCATCACAAGCCTTCTTGGACGATACACTGGACGACCACGCAGAGGACCATGAGGGCCAGATTGTGGCACTCCCAGCACCCATGAGAGTAAGGGATTACGTCCTATACCACATCTCCGGGAATTCGGGTTTACCTTCAGCGTGGCCATGCTTAGTATGTGCAGATGGGAGACGTCTCTCAAATGGAAGAAGAGCTTTCTCCAGCAATGTCGCCAGACCTCTCAGCCCTTGTTGAGGATGACAGGTCTCCGCAGCGCTCTATGGTTGTACCAGTAAAGGATCAAATTCCCGAACTCCGCCCCCAAAAGCATGAGACTACAAAAGCCTCAGAGCTTCTGTCTTTGAAGCCTTCTATGATCGTGAGATACGATGACTTTCCAAACCGGAAGCTTGAGGTGAGACGAACTTCTCCTATGTCTCCTCCATGATAGCCAACCATAGACCGTTGAACCTACTGCATACGATGCATCTGTAGGAGTTACCTAAGGAGCTTGTCCTATCGAAGCTGCTTTCCAGCCACATGGAACGAGACCTGCACATATCGAATGACGACCATGACCCAAATACAATGCAGACAGAGGCCAGAGGAGGTTAGATCTGGTTCACCTCCAACGTGGCTACCTTCCCTTCTGCTGACTGTAATATCTCTTGGCTGGATTAGCGGAGCAGCAATCAAGTGTCCTTGTGCCTTCTTGCTCCACCGCAGATCCCTCATTTTTTGCTCACTCTACACTTCCTTTGGCTGCTGCCCTTTTCATCGTCAGAGCACCTCCCAAAATTTCAGCGAAGGGGTCGGCCAAGAAATGACAAAGTGCACTTCAGCGCCTTTGCTCCTGCACTTGTGTCAGTCGGACAGTCCTTTCGCATAAATATCTATGCTTATCTCCGCACCCAGAGAGAAGATGTCATCAGGTTTGCTGTTGAGGAAAGAGGAGACAGGGAGAGAGGACACGTGGCGTCCCTTGCCATTCAAAGAATGCAGGTCATCTCTATTTCTCTAGAGCTTCCCCCGGAGTATTTCAGGATAGAGAGCCCCTTGTGGCAGACGCTATGCTGGAGAGGGGACATAGATTGTGTCTCCTTTCGACTTTTATGTTTGAAAAGGCCTGAAGCTTTTGAGACTGCAGGGGTGGCTAAACTTGTCATAGGCACGAAGGTGGCCCGCCTGCATTTTAAGCTGCTAGTTGGAGGAGAGACCACCGGGGTTTTTGAGTGGGAGCAACTGCAAACGGAGATGGAGGTTGTGCCGTCAGCCTACCGAGAAGTAAACTACAAAGAGCTTGAAGTGATTAAACTCTTGGGGCAAGGTAACTTTGGCGATGCGATTCTGTGCAAGCTCCACGGGCAAGAGGTAAGGAGTGAGAAAAAAGATGGCCGTTTTGGCTGCTTACAGTCGTATTCTTTACTTCGTGATGTCCCTCATGCCTCAGCCCTAAAGAGGCCTTTTAAGAAAACGGCGGGACAATCTAGGAGCCACATATCCTTGACGGGTCTCCGTTATCAGCCAGCTAGACCAGCCTCCTGTGACTTATTACTAACTCTACCGTCCTTTTCTCCTTCCCTGGCCATGGGCCTCGTGTAGGTTGTCGTGAAAGAACTACGGCCTGGTGCTCACGAGGGCTCCGATCTGGCTGCTTCCCTCCGTCATGAGGCCTCCATCCACTCTCTGTTGGGTTACCATCCCAATATCATTCAAATGGTGGGGGCGTGCACTGACCCGTCGTACCCGCTCTGTCTGGTAAGCCCTTATATGTGTCACCATCGGACATAGGTCCATGCACTTCCTCCCCTCCATAGTCTCTTTTTTTTGGCCTGTCAACCTCTTGGGCCCCATTTGTTTTCACGGGTTCCATGTATCTGTGTATGCACTACTTATTGGTCTCGTGTACGTCCAACCAAAGAAGATCTGCTAGTTTGAATGGCGTTTCCACTTTTATAAGCCATTTGCGCTTTATGTGGCCGCCCCGCAGGTGACAGAGTACATGCCATTAGGCAGTGTGAAGGACCTTGTGGACAGTGGCTTCAAGGTTGTGAATGATTGGCAAGGAAGCTCTTGTCCTAGCTACTTTCGCACTTCGCTTCTCCGCGACGCTGCATGCGGTTTACTGAATATGCACCAGGGTGATGTTATCCACAGAGACGTGGCCGCCAGGTATGACTTTTTGGACAAGGCAGCGGACTGCGGGATATGGACCAGGGTGATGATATCCACAGAAAGGGCAAGTGAAAGCTAGTGGATTTAGACTCCTATTGATATGGGGACGGAGTGGAGTCAAAAGGACAGACCAGAGGTGACGACCTCAAGAACGGGATAAAGTGACTGGCGCTGGTACTTCGCATCAGCAGTGGATTGTTGTGACAACCAGAACCCTGATAACTCTTTGCTAGGAACTGCCTCTTAGCCGATAGCCTCACTGTGAAACTCTGTGACTTTGGTCTGAGCCGACGGATAGACAAGGTACGATTGCGTCGTTTTCTTACCGTTCTGGCAGAGTTCTTTGCACTGGTTCGTTGCTAGTGGTTCTTAGAACAAGCTTGCATGCACAGGGCATACTGATTGGTGAAAATTACGGGCCCATCCATTGGATGGCGCCAGAATCTTTGCAACCTCCTTTTGAGAATTCAGCGAAGTCGGACGTGTATATGTTTGGCATACTTTGCTGTGAAGTCTTGGCTGGCCAAGAACCCCTAAGAGGCATGCACTTTCTACTTCTATCTTTTCTGGTTCCTTGTTAATCTCTGTGACTCCGCTCTCCTTCCCTGTGTCTCTCTCTAGATCTTACCGCTTGACATGAATTACCCTCGCTCCACCTCAGCAAGTTTTCAATCCCTTCTCTGTCACCTTCTGTCCATTGTCATTCAACGATCATACTGCCCACCAGTTCTTCCTAACTGTCCGCTTGATTAGGTTTACCCGCCGCGGAGGTGATTAGAATGAAGTTAGAGGGCCATGAGATCCTTGGTCCCCGAGCCCGGACCGTCTCGCTCAAGCATCTGGAAACGGTTCAAGCGTGCCTCGAGCGGGATCCGGACTTGAGACCTACCATGAGCAGTGTCTATCACACGCTGGAGAAATTGTGCAAGGAGGAACGTCAGACCCTTCATCCCTAGCCGCCCTTACAGCTGACTTTTTGGATGAAGACTCCGCTCTGAATCTCCCGAGCTCAAGAAGATGAGCTCCATCGTCCGCGAGAGCATCTGCCCTCAAACAACCAACAGCAGAAACTTCGTGCTTGTCATCAGCGTCAGAGCTTCGTCGGTGTTGTTGTACGTGTAGTTTGACGCTACGACACCGAGAACCGTTAATATTTCTGATAGTTTACGGATATACTAGTGATATATATGATAATCGCCCTACTTGAGAAGAATCTCATGCTGTCTCTGGCGAATTTGGCGCGAACTTCAAAAGCATTGCAAAGGCTCATAAAAAAGAAGCCCAAATTCTTGCCGCTTATTGTCAATGAAAAGCAGAACTGAAGCTTCATGAAGACTGGAGAGGACCTAGGAATTACACCTACTTCTTGACGTCTTAAGCGCGACCAGAAGGTAGTGCATTCCTCGAGATGGATATCCCCAGAAGCCGTTAGGCGTTCAATTTGTAAGAGATGGAACGCGTCTACTTCGGTGGCACTGAAAAAGAGAATCGAGCTTTCCTAGCCCCTAAGCTAGAGGCCAGAGATCTCGGAAATGTTGCACCTAACGCAAGCCAGGGAAGACCTGTTGGACAGTCACTACTGGTGACTTCCAGCGGCAGCAATAAAAGTCGGAGTACGGCCAAACTGGTAAATAGTGCAGAAA
>FLMG01000460.1:488-14809 GCA_900088475.1 Hyphochytrium catenoides | reverse complement strand
GTTGGCAGCATCGATCCTCAAGGCTACCTGGAAGATGATGGTGCACAAGTGAAGGCTTCTTCTTCTGTTGTTGGTGTAGCAGGGGCTATCGTCTATAACCCATCCATTCAAGAAGGAGACTCTAGAAGGGTAAATATCGCCATTCTAACCGAGGATGGAGTTTATATTTATCACCATCATTGGGCAGCTGCCCGGCCCAAGGCGGCGGCGCTAGAAGATGACGGTGAGGGCATCCTCTAAGACTTGTGATCTTGATTTCTTCCCACTGCTGCTGATAGGCCTTCTTTGTTTCCCTAGGCGATGGAAGTGCTTTCACCCCTTTAAGTCGACCGCCAGTGCATGCTGCGTGGAATAAGGATGGTACAGTCTTGGTAGTTGGGGATGCATCAGGCACTCTTCATTTCTTGCTGGTGCGAACTAGGATCTTGATGGTCAAGTTTCTCCCTACTAAGACGCTAACATTCGTCCTTACATATTGACAGGAGGATGGGAGCCTTCTTCTCTCTCAAACACTTGGCGGTGGCCCGCCTAAGCTCAGTGAAGGCTCTCCAAGTGGCAGGTGAGTTCACCCAACACAGTCAGTTCCACTTTCAGGCTCACGATTGATATCCACGTTCTTCTCCTTAATCATTCTATCTCTCCGCCGCGTATGTATGATACCGTAGACTTGGCTGTCAGGCAATGGCCCTTGCTGCTGCTGCTAATGGATCCACCACTGAGACGGAGGACTTGCTATTGGTCGATCACTCAAACTGTCTTCTTCGTTTCTCGAATCTCTCTTTGAATCTTCTGAATGAGGCTGCCCGTACTGGAAACAAGGCACTAGTGAAGCAGTTCGCATTGTCTATTAAACGAGAGTCAGTTAGCCTTTCCGGCATCCACACAGCTATAAACACGATGCAGGTTGGCTCATTGTCTTCAAAATACCGTTTAGACTTTCACTTGTCTTCCAGGATGTGTTGCCTTGGTCTATCATATACGCTGTTAACACAAATGCCAAGGCCTCCCTAAAACCAGTTTGCTTGACAACTCTAACATCGAGTCAAAATTCTTGCGGTCGCAAAAAATATTTTGTTGCAAACTCAGGTCTATCGGTCCCCGCTCGTATCGCGCGCCTTCTTAGGTGGAGAGGGCCTAAATTTGGTCTCTGTCTGGCAGTTCCAGGCCAAAGCGCCGCCCACGCTTCTCCATACTATTAGAAACTCTGTGCCTCGGTCACCTGTCGTAAAGCTGGCGCTGGACAGCCAGGGGACCTTTCTGCTTGTGCAGCAGTCGGACAGGCTTTCCTGGTAGTTCATTAGTCTCCCTATGCCGACTTCACCTTTCTTATGATTCTGATGGCAACACTCACAGAATCCTCCTCGCTGTACAGTTTTGACGCCTATGAAATGGTAGAGGTGAAGCGATGGGACCTGAAGTTACAGGATATGGCTCTTCTTGAGTCGTCCTCCACCGGTATAATGCATCGAATAGCAGTGGTCACCGAAGGTGAGGCTGACTTGCTAATGCCCTGACTGCAAGTCTCAATTACGCACTTCCGTCGCGGCACCCCAAATAACCTATCAACTCTTGTTCTAGCTGCTGCGTTTCCCTACAAACTTACCTCCACTCCCACCGAAGTCAGATTTCCGCGCCAATACGAACACTAATCTTAGGGTTACATAGGGGCAGACGCCATTGAGATTCAGATGGTCCCTCTCTCGCTCAGCGAAGACGAGGAACAAATAGTCGTATCCACAGTACCGCAATGTTCAAAGGTCTTGGCACTAAACCTTGCGGTGGACTCATTCTATCTAGTCAGCTCCCAGACTAATGTCGAAGGGGTAGGTTATCGTAAGCTTCACACATTTCTTCTCTTTATCGTTGAAGGTAGCCCTCTGTGGCATAGCACACTCGTTGCTAGATACTTATTCTTGGACATTGCTGGTATTACCGGGTCCTTCCTGTGCCCTTTGCAAGCTCGCTTGTTTTGCGCTCAGTGCGGTCGAGTTGCAGCTCATAGTACCATTGTGCTTGATGCCCCTTGCGTTTAACCTAGGGCATCACCGTTCGACTTTGCGAAGAGTCAGTGCCTGTCCACAAGTTCCAGTATCTGCTTCATCAGCGCAATTATGAAGCCGCAATGAAGCTGTCAGATAGCTTCGGCTTCCACATCGCAGAGGTTTACCGAGCTCAGTTGGGGGAGCTCTTTCAAAATATTGAGAAAGCCTACCAGAGTGTTTATGCCCAGCTCTTCGGAGATCGCGTGGAGAGCGCGTCAGGTGAAGAGGTGTCCGAACAACGTCAGCAGCTAGAAACGGTAGACTACGTTGAGGTACACTGCAAGCAACATAGCATTCGCGTTGTCGCACTCACATTCTATTTCAACACATCCGAACAGATCCATAACGGAGTTGTTTGTTTGAGGGATAGCACGCAGCGACGAGTTCTGGACCTTATTACCAAGGTCTTCGGGTCTTCGCGTGGCGGTTCGAAGGACGATCTGCTCCAAATTTCGGTAGGTCCACAATAAGTAGGAGGTGTTCCCACCGAACTATGCAGCAACTTAAACTCTATTTATTTACCTCTATCTAGGCGACGGTTAGCCTTTGTTTGAGTGCTGTTTTGCCCTCGGCTGAGGACACTCTCTGTGTGACGCAACTTCTTAAGAGGAAAATGCACGAGTGCAGTAAAAGGCTAGGCGATGCTTCGCACTCTAGGTGGGAAGGCAAGCTGTATCTTATAGAGAGAACTCTCTTGCTGTACTCTGTGTTGTCAGTAGCTTCCTTAGCCCTACACTGTTGGAGCTGCCGTGACCTCACACGCTCTTCATACATTTATACCGCGATCGCTCTCCATGCCCTTTGTACCACGATCTGACGAAGCGTATGGTCTCTAGTGCTTCACCCCTCTCGCCAGTCGACTCTTTCTTACCTGTTTTTCGACCCCTCGACATTAAGTTCTTTCTGCAGGTTGGGAGACCTGCTCCGTGACCTAGACGATCTGCTTTACAAGTGGACGACTTTTGAGCTGATTTCTCGTCCTTCAGCACCGTTTTGCCCCGCAAGCTGGCATTCCTTTCGTACCCAACGCATTATCTATGAGTTTAAAGCCCAGATGAGGGCTGGAAATGTACGGGCTTTCATAGCAATCTGGCGAAGGCATCGCAGGTCCATATTACAGCCCGAGCATCGAGAAGGTATGGCTTGCATGGTACAGACCGCATTCACCAGGCATCTCCTAACGCAATCCGGTAGCTTTCACGTATGAGACCTTTGTCGCATGTCCCTGTGCTACTATATCCGCCAACTTTTTTATGACTCCGCATTGGCTGCGGCAACTTGATGTACATCTCGAAGATATCTGCACCTCGTCACTGCATCTGCCTCCGTTTGCCCTACAATTGTGTACAGTGAAGCGCAGCGCTTGTGCCATCATTACTCACTTACGACATGGTTAACAGTTCTGATGAGCTCGATCAGGGAACTTCCCTTGCAAGTTAGCACCAGTTTGATCTGCCCGTGGCTTGTTGGTGAGTTAACCCATCATTCTTGCAGCGAAACAATCCCTATTGTCGGTCTTGGGCTTTGCTCAGCACCAATTATGATGTTACTTGTCCGTCCCCTAGGAGGTCGGGACAAATAAGTAACCTCCATTATTATCGCTTCTTCAACATGTAGGAGACGTCATTCCAGTGTTAAGTAGCGTCGAGTTTGGCCAGCTTATTCTTTGGATAGAGTTGCGGGCTAGGGCTTTGGTGGAAATAGACCGTTCTCCAGAGAACGCACTGCAGCTACTAGGTGTTATCTATGACCTGGGCGAAGAAAGCAGACCCTCACAGAAGGAAACATTGATGGCCCCAAGTAACAGATTACAGAGCTGGGCGATACGTCTACCGGCTACGCAGAGCCAGGAGAGGGATAGTCCGTGGCATCGTGGACTCATTCTACGCAAACAGCTTTTGGATATGACAGAGCTTCAAAACCATGGTCTCTACCTCTCCCTTGCCGAATACGCTGCGGTGAGGAGCTCTGTGGGGACTTAGCGGAGCTGCACTAAAGCTCTCTCGTTTCCACGTTATCCCTGAGGGCTGATCCTTGGCCATTTTAGAATGCAACTTCTTTCCTTGTCAATACTTTCTATATCCACGGCTGGCCTGGATAAGGATGGTTGGTGACATCTGTTAATCTCTCTCTCTCTTCAGTGTACCCCACTACAAGTTGCTTTCTATCTCATGGATCGAATCCTTGCCCCAGAGATGATTCCTGATGAGATCATTTGCCATGTCTTCCCGCACTGTGAGCGTCACGGACTGAATCCAGCTAAAGTTCTTAGTGCCTACGTAGAGGAACTGGGAGGCACGATCAGAGTAAGAATCTCCCAAGTCTTTGACCGTGCTCTCACTTCCTCCTCCGGAACTTATACTTTCTTTCTTGGTGTGCTCTCGGCACTCTCGGTTTGCTCTTCTTCTGCCAACTATTAGAACGGGAAAACATCAGAAGAGGTTCGAGCCCTTCGAGTCATTTCCTGCATCCCGCTGCTAGAAGAAAAGATATCGGCTGCTCTCTGTCTCTTGAGAAGTGTTCAACCTCCCTTTTCTTCGTCTATTATGGAACTGATGGCGAATGTGAAAGCTTGGCCCACCAGAAGACAGGAGGAAGTCCAGGAACAGATCAAGTTAATGGAACTTGAGGTACTACTGCATCGCTAACCCTATCCGCTAGACATTCCAATCTTTCCAGATCGCCTCCTTGGCGTTAAGTTGAATTTCTCTTGGACCTTTCATTGCCTTCGCACCATTCCTTGATTTTCTGTCCCTTAGGGTATCCAATACCGCCCTTGTGATCTCACACCATCATTCCCTCCACCCTGTCACTTGCACTTGGGCTGCTTGTTCTTGCTTCTTTGCTGTTGTACAGGGCATGTTCTCTCGCCACGGGGTCAAATCCTGTGACCTGGCTGACCCCCGCCAGGTCCGCCGACTCCTTTCGCATGTCCTCTCCCAAGTTAATTCGCCTCATGCCCTTCGCGAGGGCCTGATGCTGGTGTCGGCATTTTCGTACCTAAAGGAGGGTGAAGCTTGGGCTGAGTACCTAGAAAACCTGATCCTCTGGGAGGTACGAACGGTTTACCTTACGTTGGACAGCTTTCGGCTATATACCTCGTCTGTCAGTATGTTGTGAGAGCTACGACTTTGCATCTGAAGTCACCCATATAGCACCTTTTGGCACGAAAACCTCCTTTCGAACCTCAACTCAGAGTCGCCTCCATGGCCTTCGCCCTACGGACATAACGACGACGCTCCGTTGCTCCTCTATCCTTCAGTCTCTTCCCCGCAGACACTAAAGAGTTGTTATTCGCTATAGGGTGAGCGTGATTGGCACCATGAAGACGGTACACAACAGGAGGACGTCCGTAGCCCGCAAGGATCTGAAAAACCTATATCTCACCTCTCTAGACCAGAGCTGATTCTTCACCATCTGGAGCGCATCTCGCCTCTATCTCTTGCACACTCCGTGGCTCAACAGGTCCTGGGAATGTGCATTACTATCCTTGAGGAGGCTGCCAAGGAGAATGCTACACCGCCTTTCTTTCACCACTGCACTTCAGCAGAAAGCCACAACCATGAGTTAGAGGTAAGAAAATACTGTAGGGAGGGACGCTTGAGGCACCTGAACACCTAAGCAAAGTGAGAGTCACTAGAAGACAAAGGTTAAGATAGACATGAGACTTGAATCTAAGCTGTGCCTTGCTTGATTCCCCTTCTATCCGTGCAGTGTATAGCTTCCCAAACAGCGGTTCTCCTTCTCGGCTTTATAAGGAAGAGGGTGGACGAGAATGAGCAGATCAATGGCTTATACTACGACTTGGAGACGATACAAGATCTCCTGAATAGAATTAGAATCCTTCAGGATACCTATCGCGTTTTCCTCGCTCCTACGTCTCTGTTGTCGAAGTGCTTGTGCTCCTCAGTACTACTGGATATCATAAGAGTTAATGCCAGCGGCCTACGGGATGCTGTGGATGACGTGGGTGAGTTTGAGAACGAGAAAGTTGATGCTAAGCTCAGAAGATACTTTCGGGGCCATGTAGAAACCCTAGGATATTCTGGCTTGACCGATAGAGTCGCTGATGTGTTGGCCTCATTAGGCGCTAATGTTTATCTCCTCCTGACGCTTTTTCTCGCTCAATCTTCCTGCTTAGACTCCCTTCAGAGGCTGCTTTCCCGCCTCGGTCCCCTAGCGGAACTCTTGGGCTGTTCTCGGCAGGAGTTTCGGAATCTCTTGGCGAGGCAGGCTCTGAAACACCTAGAAGCTGGACAAGCGCTACAGTTCTGTCAGAATCTCTCTAATCCAGCGAGCGTCCTGTCTCCTTCTCCTTCGCTTTGTGCCAAGTCCTGTCCAACTAAGCAGCCGGCGATCGAGCCATCGGAGCTCCTGGCATATGCTGCCAACAGCCCGCAGGTGATTGACGACCAATCTTCTCGCTATGTGTCATGTTCTATGGCCTTCTTGAATAGGGCCTTGTGCCCTCATCTCACCTCTACGGGTCCAGTGCTATCGCAAGTGGCAACAACAAAAATTGCCTAACGTTGCTTTATATTGGTTCATTCCTTCGGGCAGATGATGTTCCCGGATAATCCCTTGCAGTGCGAGAAAAGCTGTCGAGCCCTAAGTGACCTAACGCTTGAGCTTCTTCAACCCCTGGCCTTTTCGCCATCAGAGGAAGACCTAGACTCTAATCTATGTACTTATTCACTTGCCCTCGACTTGAAAAGTGTTCTGGCGAGGTGCGAGACTGACAAATTTACTGAGGATTGGGACGTTGATGACGAAAGCAGACAAAAGGCTGCGAATTATAAGGTAAAGCCCACCCTCTTCTCTCGGAATGTTATGTTCACTCCCGAACTGTTACTCCCTTCCATCCCGTTAGGACCTCTTTCCCTGTCACATATTACTATCGTCTCGCTTTGTTCTGCATAGCTTCTATTTCATTGAAGCCTTGTATCTATCACACCTCACTCGCCCAGCTCTCTAGTGTAAGAGTTTCATTTGGTGCCCTTGAAAGATCGACAACCGCTGTTCTCGTTCTGATCAGATGCCTCCCTTTCTCGCCTCATTCGCAACTATTGAACTTGATCCCGCTAGGAGGAAATCCCGTTCTCGACTGCAGTTGCCTTGCACGAGAAATCCCTGCATAGCCTGCATTCGCATTGGTACCGTGGTGACTCTATCGTCCTCGATACTCTGCCAGCGATGCAGTTGGCCCTCCGATTTACAGAGGAGAGATTGCGCTATCGGCACAAGTCAGGCAGTCCTGATAAGGGTATGTGTTTTTATCTAGGTAGTGTCAGTGACTACCTGCAGTGACACTTCTTGTTACCCTCCATCTCTTGTCCTTATGTTCTCCTTGTTGGGCGCTCCACGCATGTTTAGTCAGCAGACTTATTGATGCTCGGGTCTCTTAATAATTCTCCAATGCTTCTGTGGCCCACCAGTCATATGAGTGTTAAAATTTCACTGCTCACTTAGCTCCTCAACTGATCTAGCGACTCACAAACATTGACATTCACATTTACCTGCTGACCAATGCTCTATCAATCTCTAACGTCTCCAACAGAGCATGTGCCTGAATGCACCTTGGAGCTTGTGAGCTATCTCATCTCCAACAGCGCAGACCATGAGGCACTATCGCTGCTCTCCTCTGTTCAGCCGCAGCATATTGCTGATGAGGAGGGAGCAAGGAGTGAGGGAATGCGAAGGCAATGGGAACAGCTGGTTGAACAGCAGCTGCAAAGGGTAGCGGACAAACTTCTCTCATCTCAAAGAGTAGATCATGAACAAGCTTTGGGCCTGCTCCTTTCCCTGTCTCCTGCTGCGGCATTTGGCAGGTTTAAGTACCATCTGAACCGAGAGCACTCAAACCAGGTAGCATGGAAAGCAGATCCTCTCCGTCTCCTTTCTACTGTTATTTGTCACTCCTCTCCCTGCCTTGAACTCATATGGGGTGATGCTCATTTGCATCTACTAGGACTACAAGAGACTCCTACAGCTAGCCTGTCTCGGAGTGGATGCCGCGACAGCATGGCAACAGCCTCAATTCCTTGAGCAGTGCAAAAGCCTAGAGACAAACGCCTTTTGGTGGATGAAGCTGTGCTCACTTGGTATGTGTATGGACCTGACGACGAGAAGACTGGGAAGAAAGAGAGGGAGAGTTGTATTCATAACACCTCGAGAAAGACGGCGTTAGAGCTCTGTAAATAGATCTTATCCAGGCCCCACTCCACTAATCCGTGTCTTGGTCCAGGTATTCCCTTTGACCACAGAAGTTTCCTAACTCCAACAGATGAAGCTGGAGAGCATCCTCCTTACGCCCATATGCTGCTGAAACCCCTTCTCCAGAAATCCCACTTAAATCTCAATCTAGCGATTACTTTTGGAGAGAATTATGGGCTCCCGCCCTCAGCACCACTCCTACAGTACATAGAAGAGGTTCTTACCGATACTGCGAGCATCACCGGTATGGGCACCGGATCCCGCCTTGGCTATGTGGCTTTATTATGACATAACAAGCTTTGGTGCAAATCTCACTAATGCCTGAGATGTACCCCTGCATTCCTTACTCCTCAACGCCTCTGTCTCCTTCTGAGTCTCTCCATCCCTCAGGAAATACTTATCCAGATAAGGTTGCCAGGGTCCTGGGAGATATCCCGCCTCCTTCGGTAGCAAAGGTATTGGAAAGGATTCTTCCAGAGCTTCCTCCTATGGACTATGGGCGTCTTCTGTTCGTGCATCAGCTACTGCTTCAGTTCCCAACCACACTGGACAGAGCGATGCTAAAGTCAGCAGTTCAGGTAAAATTTGAGGCTAGCGATCTGAGAGAGAAGATAGACGGAGCGGGGATACCATAAAGGTTCAGATATACCCAAAGATGTGCTGGGATTAGTATCAAAGGTGGAAGGATTGGTGCCTTATGCCATGGAGTCAGATTGGTGAAGAAAGTATGACGGACCTGGGAGGTCGAGGACTCATTGAACCACCGCTAACCTCAACCAAACGCACTAGGTACTCATTTTCCTAAGAAGTTTCGCAGAGAGCCCTTCGGGCATTGGCATCGCGCTTCCCTTTCATGCCCTCCTTAAGGAACCTTGGGTAGCCATTGGCGATGTGATTTCGCAGGACAACCTTAATAAGCTCCTCCTCCTCGCGGAGCCACTGAAATTGGAAAGGCAAGAATTTTTCCTGCTACTACTCAGGAAGGAAGTCAAGCATCAACAGGCTGCCCTCACCCGGGACGGAGTAGGAGGAAGTGCAGGAAAACATAAGCAACCGCTTCCAGCTGGCACGAAAACTCATGATTTTCTAGCAATAATTATGGAAATTACAGCCGGAGAAAAACGAACAGAGGCCATAGAGTGGCTAGCGGGCCAGTTCTCATTGTCAAAAGAACAGGTAGAGCTTTTGGAGCTGGCCTTACAGGAGGCGAAGAAAGCCGATGCATCCGGTGAGTAGCACATATGGCGCAACTGTGATCCTCTGATCACGTGCTACACAGCCGTCATCTGGTTGCGTCCATTGAATGTAGTCAACTCTACTGATGCTGCGCAACATTTCTCCTTCTTCTCTCAATACCGTTAACCTACCCTTTTCTCTTGAGAAACTGAGGCTTCGAAGATGGATTATTCTCTGGAACTAACTTTAACCTTCGTCAACCTTTATAGAAGAGAAGATCCACCGATTAAACACTCGCCTCAAGAGAGTGCAGACGGAGCTCTGCTTTTCTCGACTAAGCTTTGACTCTTCAGATCTGCTAGAGCTCCTTCACAGGCCGACGGAGATGTTCGTGGCACTTTACTTTCGACATGCCCCTAGTGCAGCGGCCAAGGAACTTGTAAAGAGCAGGTGGAGCTACGTCAGGAAATTTTCCCTATAATGCGCAACTAACGTAGACTACCCTTTTAGGGAGGAAGCAGATGGAGCCTGCCTTCATATCGTAGCTGATGAGGTCGCGGCTATCCACGAGCTGGATAGCAATAGTCTGAGGATGAAGATGGTGCAGGATTGGCTGGTTGCGGAAACCCAAATAACGTAGGCACAACACGCTCGGACCATTCTATTTACCTTCCGCCCGCATCGCCGCTGGTTCATATGAGTTAACCTAGCTTTCTTTTGGAGTTCAGCTTCAAGTAGACGTCTTATCTTCTAGGGTTACCAGCTATGTTATGGTCTTCATCTACCCACCGCACGAGAGCCTCTAACTTGCTGCTATTTCTGGTAGGGATTCCTGGGGCCATTCCGTTGAGCATGATCCTATGGGTCCGTCATCGCTGTTGGACCTCTATTCCGCCAAAGCACAATCCATCTATGACAAGACAGCAAGTGAAGAGAGGGAAGAGAGAGATAATGACTACGTTTTACGTCTACTATACATGGCATGGTACAGCAAGCTAATACGGAAAAATCAAAATGCAGAAGAGGAAGAAGGTTAGAGGGCAAGGGTAATTGTAGACCGGCCGTCCAATTGCACTGACACTCTTTCTGTCAGAGAGAGCAAGGGAGCAAATAGCGTCCTTTCTGTTCAGGTTCGCGGAGCGTACTCAAGAAACGTCCAAGATCACCTTTCGAGCTCGAGCACGGGCCCTAAGAACTTTGACTCTTCTCTGTGATCGCAGTCTTATTGAGAAAATCTCACACACAGATCATGGAACTTTTGAATCCTACTGGAAGGTACAAAGCTCCTCGTATGACATCCCTTTGTTATACTGCCTCCCATGACTCCCATCCTGGGTTCTTGCTCGGTCGACACCCCATACCTCCGTGACGCTCTGACCAATGACTTTTCAAATGCAGTATTGCTGCTACATGATCTACTTTCAAGAGCTACGGCTTCCGATGACTATCAATGACCTTATGAGCTGCTCCAAGGAGGGGCTGGTTAGAGGTCTTTGGAGAGATCACAAAGGAGATGGGGGCGTATTAGAACTGCTGTGTCGGCTTATGGTAGACTTCAGTCTCCGCGATCCGCTGCTTTGGACTGGAATCTTAAAGCAAATGCTTAGCTTGGGAATGTACCGCCAGCTGTTTGGCCTTCTGCATCCATTGGCACAACTATCTCCATACCTAGGACAGGTGCGGAAGTAGACATACTCCGTGCATTGAATTATGGCAGGCGTTACCTTGTGAGTTTCTTGCTCACAATCATTCGTTTAATTATGGCATCTAATTAACAGACGAGGGACCTCATCAACATCTGGCGGGTGACACTCATGCAGCCGCTGGAAGAGCTCCTGGAAGCCAAGAGAAGGCAGGCACACAGGAACCTGTATGGAAGCCTTGCAATGCAGAAGAAGAAAGGTGCGTTAAGGACCAAAAGTTCCCTCACTCTGAACTCAACTTTTCTTTTTGAAGCACGTTCCTCGTTCTTTTAGTCAGTTCACAACAGCCGGTCACTACCATAAGAAGAACTAACATTACTGCTAAATGTGCGGATGCGAAATCTCGGCTGCACCTCGAACAGATGAAGAAGGACAGGTCTATGGTCTTTCAAGGCCTCGCGTTTTCCAGCTTCTGAACGAGCTGCTAGTGTTGCTCCAGACTTGCCCGCACATTCTAGATGTGGAGGTATCGCACTTTGTACAACGCTTCAGGGAACTTGGGCAGGAGTTCTATAGCCTTGCTGTCCGATGCGCTCTCGGTAAGGGGGACTAGCCTACCTCCCTTAGCTCCAAACGTTTATTATTTCTTCGCCCTGCCAACAATCTCCACAGCTTCGTTCTGCTAGGACAGGTCACCTCGGACGACTCCAATTATCATCCTATTCTTTCGGTTTCTTGCTGACGCGGACGCTCACATTCTGTGTTCTGCCATGCAGTCATACCTCACTCTTCAACAAGGCATGAGTGCCTGATGGAACTTATCAATGATGGGGCGTCACTGGAGGTTTTAAGGGAGCTTCTTCCTTCTGCTTCCTTTTCTACCTCTTTCGATTCCATCTCAAGCTCAACAGATGAGGAGAGCCTGCTCTTTGAAAGCGACGCAGATCTCATCCATAGTGCTTTCGATAAGCTGGATGATGAACTGCAGCACGAAAAGTTGCAGGGAACCTCTTATTTCCCGCTGTTCGTGCAGTACTTGGTTCGCAAGGGCAAGATCTATAACTTGCTCAATGTTATGTAAGTCCACTGCCAAATCTCTAACCACCGACCACAAGCGTCATCTTTGTCTCTCACTCTCCTTGTCCTGTGTCTCATAGATTGCAGCACAAACGATTTGAGGAGGCGCTGACTTTGATAAAGCTCTACAATCAACGCAAGCATTTGCAAGGACTAAGTGAAGGCGGTCAAGCTAACGAGAAGTCTGAGAAAGAGTCTCATAAGGGCTCTCCAGATATCGGACACACAGGTTTAGGCAACGACAAGTGGCAACCATTGCTGGAGTTTGTTCGCCAGCATCAGCACGTTGTCGACCTGGCGCTCATACAACCGCTGCTCTAGTGGTTCAAGCTCTTGTTTATTCAAGTCTTAACATTAGGAGTGAAGTGACAGTAGAACCTAGCAGGATGGGGAAAAAGAAAAAAGCAGATGATCCTTCCTAGTCGGTTGTAGAAAAAAATCCTACGAACGGGACAATTGGAAGGCCATAACGCCATAACTTCTGCTCCAACAGAGCCACGCTGACTGTTTATCTCCACAAGTCGATGTGATAATGCGCGAAGCAACAACGGCTCCCGCCCAGCACACTTACTATTTATCCTACAGATAATACCTCCATATACTTGTTGAGTGATGCGGTGACACGCGATCCCACTTACTGGCTACAGCAGAACTATAGTAAGCCCCCGTTTGCAAAGGGTAGAGGCACCATGCTGATCCACTTAGAAGACAGCCAGGGTCCACCCCAGCGAGTGGACCTACCAACATCGCTCTTCTTAGCCCTTGTGAACACCACCGACTTCTCTTCCTGCTGTGAGTTCCCCTGCCCTTACATGATGATGGAGCTTTTATTAGATCTCAGAGATCCTGCTTTACCTCAACTTGCTTCAGAGGTGTGTCGATGGTTGGATGAGCTATGTGGACGCATCCAGCTGATCTCACATTCTGATCTCAGAATGTAATGGCCGAGGTACAATGGCAAATGCAGGGAGGCCTAGGACTGGGCAACATTGGGGCGCTGGGGCAACGCGTGGGCCAGCGCTTTGGTTGAAACGTCGCCAGCGAGGAGGAGCTGCTAACGCCCTTACATGCTTTTCACCCGTTAGCGGTACTTTAAGAAGAATTTTCTGGGAAGTTGGCAGAAGCTTTGTTCAAAAGGCAATCTTTCATGGCAAATACTTTCAGGGCTAGTTGCAGTTTCTCCTTGTATCCTAGGCTTATAGAAACTTTCACGACAATTATAAAGAAGCTTTCGTATGTTTCTTGATGGGTGGGACATCCCCCTTGACGTTGTGACAATAACTTTCTTGATAACGGATATCCGAAATTGAACGATGGAGGGCAGGGTAGAATGTAGGGAGACTGATCGATATCTCTGGGTAAACACGAAATTGAAGAGCCTCTAGCTCAGTCTTTTCATTACTCGCATACAACCAGGTAGAACAGCAGGTTTGCGGACTGTCTGCCCAGGCTAGAAATAACCGCCAACCCTAGTAATAATGCGCGATCCAGTGTGTAAGGGTAAGGGATAAAGGAGCAGTAGTAGTACCGAAGGGCATCGAAATCCTCCCCACAACCTCCAGAAACGCGATCTTCACTTCTCAGAAAGTTCGCCTTAGTAGGAGCCTACCTCTATCCAACGTGTGTGTGAGCCTTCTCTATAGAGATACACCTATCATATGAACACCTTTAGTATGAGTCTGCGATGTGGTAATGCCTCATCCACATCGGAAACGAAGTGTGACACGAGTCAAGACTCTAGGAACCACTTTGACCCCTCCTCCCTCTTCCTCTTACACTCTTTCTCCCCATTTCCCAAACACACATCTCCTTTCAATACTAACTCCAAAACAATTTCGATTTCGTGAGTCTGAATCGAAGCCTGACGAATATCGATATTCGAGAACAAAGAAATTCCGAGGTAATAGTTCTAGTGCTAGCACACTACAAAGTATTACTCAGCGCCTCTCCCGCAGTCTTCCGTTCATAGACGAGGCAAGCTTTGCACCCGCCTCAGCTTCTCTTCCTCATTATCAAACCTTCTCCAGCATACGCAAGAGCAAACTGGAACCCATAGTGTCCTTTCCTCAAGAGATAGCCATAAATCGAAATTGAAAAGCCATGCAGATCTTCGTGAAGACCCTGACTGGCAAGACCATCACGCTCGATGTTGAGCCTTCGGACACCATTG
>FLMG01000458.1:8908-16730 GCA_900088475.1 Hyphochytrium catenoides | reverse complement strand
CCGGGCACACGACAGGCCCAACATCGCTCTAAACTATGGTCCGAGCCGATGGTGAGTGCCTCTGATGAAGGAAACATTTGTAGCAAGAGATATGAAGGAAGGCCCACTAACCTGTTAGGTTGTTAGGCTGTCCAGCACCACGGCCGAGACAGAGGAGAAGAAGGCGAGTGATAGCGATGGCCGAGCCTTCTGGCAGCAGCTGAAAGAGGTGACGAGAGAAGAAGGCGGTGGCTTCTCCTCTCTTTTGCAGACACTGCAACTGCCGAGAGACAAACCTAAACTTACGGAGATGATGAAGTTGCTGGCAAGTACTAAGAGGGGAGAGGTGGGAGGTGAGTCGTCAGCGATCTTTATTTCTCCTCTCTCTCTCTCTCTCTCTCTCTCTCTCTCTCTCTCTCTCTCTTTCCCGTCCGTCTCTCTCTCTGTGTGTCTCCCTCGCTCCGTAACTCTATCTATTTGAATTCCGGCCATCCTCTCAGCTGCAAGCCCATACGTGTATGCCACTTGCGCCTTCCTCGTGTCTGCAGGATGCTTTGTATCCTTCCCCCACATTTCTCGTTTGTCTCTTTTTCTTTCGCTTCCCTCTCTCTCTCTTCTCCTGCTCCGGCCCTTTCTCTCTCGTTCTCTGGTTGCCATATTTTGAAGAAGGAGTCTTCCTGTTTTTCTCTGTTAAGAATTTGCTTTGAAGAGGATTAGTTTGCTCCATTGGCATCTTCCATGCACTTGCTCTTCCTTCCTATAGTTCGCTCACCGGTGCTTTAAAGACGTACTCCCCAAGGTTGTCACGCGGCTACTCTGCAGTGGCTATGAAAGGCTGGACACTGCAGGAAAGGAGCAATTTCTCTTAACATTAGCGGAAGATTTGGGACACGAAGAGTCGAATGTGAGTGCCCGTACAACGATCGCTGCGACATGAGGCAACCTGATACAGCTACAAAGAGGGTAAAGAGAAAGAATGAAAGAAGGAGACGCACGGCATCTCACGTTGTCCGTGGTGTAGGTGGAAGAGGTTCTGAAGCTTTGGGGAGCTTCGCCAGGCAATGACTCGGACAAGGAGCGCCATTTCCGTCTCTTGAGGAAGCTGCGGGAGGCGTTAGTGCCTGCCCATGAGGTCTTGCTCTGAAGTTCTAGTGTCATGCTTGTCACCTCTCTCGCTCCTTCGCGTCTGTCTCTCGTCCTCTCCCTCTCCGGCTTTCCATATCTCTGTCTGTCTCTCTGACTGTGTTGTCGAGAACCGCTTACCGGCCTAACGATCTCTTTATCGCTTCCTTCTCCTGCCTGGCTTTCTCTCTGTCGTTCACCCTCCTATGCTCTCCCTCATCGGGATGAGAGTAGATCTTATTCCGACAGATTATCTCTCTCAGTGAAGACGGAATGCTCTTCCTGGTAAATCTCAGGTCTGACCTCCTGAGAGTCATCACGCAGCGGCCACTCTCAGAGGAGAAGTTGACCTATCTCAGGCACCTCAACTCTAACCTTCAGGTGAGCCATTCGCCGAGAAAAAGGGGTCAAAGTCCATCTTATCGTCTAGTCTCTTTGGGTTCCGCCTTTTACGCTCTTCTTCTTGTTTCCTTCCCTTCAGGGTGGCCATTATTTCCTCTTTTCTGTCCCTGCAGCTCCGTAGGTGCTGATGCTCTCTTCTCAGCTCTGCACTATTTGTCCTTTTGACGTCTCTTTCCTCTCTAACCGCTATGGATTGTCTGTCTCAGACTCTATCCTCTCTCTTTATCGTTATATTGCGGCCCACAGACCTATTCGCCACCTATCTGCTGTCCTTGCTAAGGTCTCGTTTCTCTTCAGACAATCCACCTAACAAGACCGTCTCCATCCGCTCTTATAGGCCATCCTTGCTTCATGGTTCAGTGTGGCATTTCTCAAGCTGGAAAGAGTCACTTTTGAGCACTCTCCTGGCGCTCTAATCGAGAAGATTGCGCTGTATGAGTCTGTCCATCCCATTGAATCTCTCTCCGACCTAAAAATGAGGCTAGGTACTAAATGGATTTCCCTTATGCCAGTGTCTGTGTTATGATTCCCTTAGTCACCCTGTTCGCCTTTGTCCCCTTCTTGTTCTCTCGTCCTCATCGTCTCTTTCTACTTCCATGTCCCTCTAGAGCATAATCTTGCTCTTTCTTTGGTTGACGCGCAGTTGGGCACCTCACATTTCCACGGCGCCGTTTAACCTGCAGAGGCTCTTCCTTTTCTTGCCTCCGTGTTTCTCCTACGCCCCTTCCTCTGTCACAATGACGCAGTCTCTTTCAGATTCTCACCTCTTTGTGAATATTCTCACATATAGGCTATGGAAGACGCTGCTTTGCGTTTATGCATCCCAGGTAGCTTTCTTTCTCACGTCGTCTCGACAATGTCTCTCTCTCTCTCTCTCTCTCTCTCTCTCTCTCTCTCTCTCTCTCTCTCTTTTTTTTTTATTTCGCCCTACGTCCACACACTTGCCGCTCTACGTCCTTCCTAGAGATCTCATCTATGGATTTCAGTGCTCAGTCTCTTTGTCTTCAGTATGCCAGGGGTTCCCTTGGTGTTCGTCCATGTCGCCCTAGTGAAGGAGATGGCGAGTAGCATGCAGTACATCAGGCAAAACACCGGTAGGGCCCTCATTGCCCTGACCCTAACCCTGAGCGTCAGGATAAGATGTCTATCGCACTATGTCGTCGTCTCTTTCTCTCTAACTTTTATCTCTTTCTCCCTTGACTGGGCTTTGACACTTTTCAAGGACAGCTACGCTCTTTCCCATTTCCCTTTGGCCAACAGACTGCGGTGTCGATCTCGCTCAGGCGCATACATAACTTTTCTTCTCGCCCTCCCTGGTCACACCTTTCAGACACTTCTCTCTTCCTTCAGCTTCTTAATGCTCTCTAATATCTCTGCCCTCTGTGTTGGTTAGGCGAAGGACATCAAGAGGAGGAAGCCGAGTGCGCTATCTTCTATTCTATCACCTCCACGCAGCCTGGACTGCAAGGAGTGGACTTAGGAAACTTTCTAATCAAGAAGGTTGCCAGCCGGCTTCTGGGAGAGTTTGACAATCTCACGACCTTCGCCACTCTGAGCCCCATCCCAGGCTTCAGAGCCTGGCTGCATAATTATGTGAGCCTCACTTTCTTTTTGGGTTCCTTCTCTTTCTAACTCCTTGGCTCTTTTCTGTGCTAACGGGCTGTATACGCTATCTCTCCTTAGGCTCTCTGTCCTCTACTTTGTGCCTTACCAACTTCTGCGGTGGTCTTTTACTCATGAATCCCACGTTTATTAGCCTCCTTGCTTCTCTCTGGCACTCATTATGCTTTGCTCTCTCTCTCTCTACGCCACTTACCCACTTGTTTCTCATAGCCTCTCGCCTCATGCTGCTTCTCTCCTGCAGGTAAATCATCCTCAGACACAGTCTGTTCTTACCCAAGAAGAGGCCAATGTCGTCCTCAGTGTGTTCTCTCTCTTGGAAGACGGAGTTAAAAGGACGGAAGAGACAGTCAAGTCATCACCGGACCAGCTTCTTCTCGCAGTCCTAGAAACCAAGTGGTTCGAGAGCGAAAGTGCAGCGCAGAAACTAAAGCCCATCCTCCTCCGGTTAGCTGCAAGGTGAGCACTAGAAAAAGAGAAGAAGGACAATGAAGAGTTGGAAGTTGGGATTATAAGATGCAGAACTTCGAACCCAAAAACCGGGGGAAAAAGAGACAGAAGGACGACAGAGCGTTTGAGAGAGAGTGAGAGAAAGAAACGAGGAGAGGAGAGACAGAGAAAAGAGAGAGAGAGAGGCAGAACAGAGAGAATATAAGGCTTCAAAGAGAAGGGAGTCATAGTGGTCCCAAAGACAGGGGTGAACTGGTTCTAAAAGCAGAAGAGTTGACAAAAAGGAGAACGAGAGACACCTATCTTGGCTCAGAGACGGATTAGAAGTTCTAAAGAAGAGCCAGCAAAAGAAGCAAGCACTTGAAAAACAAGGAGAGAATCCTTTCCCTTCCTCGAGTCAACTTATTTTTACCTACGTGCCAAGGTATCTGACCCAAGAGAAGAAGAGAGGAAAGGCGCTGTGCTCTGTGGCCAACTTCCACGTGCGGAACGGCGCAGTGATGTATCGACTTAACTGGCTGGCAGACCTCAGCTCCAAGGTTTGGCGCCCTTCTGCCATTTCTCTTCTCTCTCTCTCTCTCTTTCGATTTGGAGAGCCTTTATCTAGGTCGCCTGTGAATCTCTCGCTTCGCTGGCTGCCTCCTCCTTCTGCTGTCGCCGATCAAGTCTCTCTCTCTCTTCTACAAGTGCTCTCTCTCTCTCTCCCTCATGCTCCTCTTCAACTAGAAAACTTATTATTAATCTTGCAGGGAATGAAGCAGAGTGCGGGGATAATGATCAACTATAAATATAACTTAGCGGATGTGGAGAAGAACAACGAAGCGTACGTCCTGCACAATGTCATTCCTGTCGCAGACGGAGTGAGCCAGTGGCTGTGATATACTGAGAAAGAAAGAAATTAGCAGCTTACAATTTCCCGAGTTGCAGCTGTTCTCTTCCCTCTCTTGTCATCCCAGGAGCTCCGAAAGATAGAGTGAAACCGTTCACACCCAGACATTTCCAGAAGAGAAGAGAAGAATGGAGAACAGACAGAATGGAAAGCGCCAGAGGAGGAGAAGAGAGAGAGAGGAGAGAATGGGCGAGGGAAGACAGCTTCTCATGCATCTTTCTCTGCGATCAACTTGTCCAGGGCAAGCAGTATCTGTTCTGCTCTGCCTACGACGCTGAGTCCAAGCTCAGGCTCTATCTCTGCTTCTCTTTCCTCACTATTTATCCTAATAATTTGGCAATTCTTCTTCCCATGAATTTTGTTCACATCGCGGCAGACCATCTCCGTCTCTAGACGAACAGAAGGAACCTGTGCCGAGGAAGAAAGAAAAAGTGAGAAAAGTAAGCTGCAAGGAGAGAGAGACATAACAGAAAAAGAAAGTAGGGAAGGCAGAGAAAGAGAGAGAGAGACAGAAAGGGTTGAGAAGAGAAACAGAGAGACAGACTACCCCTAGCAACTACGGGGAGCAGACGAAAGAGGACGCGAGCATTGTATAAGAGCGACAAAGAGACCAAAGAGAGAAAGAGAGACACACACACACACACAGCCGCAAGCTTCTCTCTTCCTCTTGGCCAACAAGAGAGATGTCACCATGGACGGAGAGACAATGAACAGCTGAACTTAAAAACAGGCCAGAAATGAAAGAGAACAGAGAAAGAGAACAGGAGAGAGAAGAAAGAGAAACTCACGCGGAGGCCGCATCCCATCTCAAGAATCACAAGTCGGAGAGAAGGGTCATTCTCCATCAGTGTCTCTACCGCGGCCTCCCACGCGACGTAGCGTTCTTCTCCCTCTTTGTTTCCTCTCCAGCGCTTGTCATGGAACATCAGAACAGAAGGACGCAGGAGCGATCCACAGAAGCGGCAGAGAGGGAAAGGCTTTGCTGCTTTCTTCTCTTTCTCTCTCTCTCTCTCTATGCAGAAGGAGTAGTTTGAGGGAAGCGCTTGAGGCTCAAGACTGCACGGCATTCCCCTATCTTCAGAGTCAGGCATATACCCGCTGCACTGCCACGTCTGGCGGAGAACAAAGAGTAGAAAAAGATAAGAGAGAGAGAATGAGAGAGAGAGAGAAAAAGAGAGAGAAGGGGGAAGGAAGTGAGCAGACCAGGACGAAGAGAGAATGAAGAGGAAAACAATGGTGTCTGCCGGGAATGGGATAGAAGAGAACAGAGAGAAGAAGCTAAACGGTAGGTCAGAAGAGGAAACAGAGACAGCGAGAGAGAGTGTGTGTGAAAAAGAGAGAGAGAGAGAGAGAGAGAGAGCCAGAGAGAGAGAGAGAGAAAGGAAGGAGATCGGCGAGAATAATGCTGACAAAAAAAACTGTGATGGCAGGAGGGTATCAGAGGTTTGCCATACATTCTGATAGGGAAGACAGGAAGCCACAAGCCAGGAAGAGATGGGGTTGGGGAGAGACATTACGTAACAGTAAGAAGGAGAGAGAAAGAGAGAGATTGAACGGGATTGGCAGAGAGAATCAGGCGGTCAAGAAAAAAAAAGAGATGGAGAGAGACTCAGCAATCCACCTGCATGCTCCCGTGGATCTCATAGATCACTTCAGAGGCAAAATAGCGAGAGAAATGGCCGTCAACCTTTAAAAACGAAAGAGAAGGGCCATCAAATATGAGAGAGGGACACACACACGGAGCGAGTTGAGAGCGAGAGAGAGAGAGAGAGAGAGAAAGAGGGGGAGAGACAAAGAGAAGAGCCCTCAGAGAGGGACAGAAAGAGAGAGAGAGAGAGAAAGACAGGGGGGAGAGAGAATGAGGGAGAGCGAGACAGAGAGAGAGAGAGAGGCAGAGAGAGAGAGAGAGAGGGAGCAACCCTGATTACAAGCCCTTACATTGGAGGTATATACAAAGAGAGAACTCGAGCTTGGAACAAGCCCGTCGGCTAACCTCTCTTTCTCTTTCTCTCCTACTTTCCTGATCAACTCTCTCTCTCCCTCGTTCTCTTCCTTTCTCTCTTTCCACTTCTTGAGCACTTCATAGCCCCGGTGGGAGGCGCACTGTCTGTAGAGTTCCTCACAGTCTCCCCAGAAGCCATAGAAAAGACCTGCATCCTCATCTAGAAGATGAGGATCACATAGATCGGCATACTCTATGCCTCTCTCTTCGTACTGAGGGAGAAGACTGATGTGACTGAACCAGGAGAGAGAGAGAGAGACAGAGAGAGAGAGAGAGAGACATAGAGAGAGAGAAGAATAAAGAGACAAGGGGGAAGAAGACGAGGTGATAAAATGAAAGAGGAAGCATGTATGTTAGAGATTCTGGAGGAGGCGGCAGAGGGGAAGAAAGAGAAGCAGGCGCCGAAGAAAGAACAAGAGAGGAATGAAGCGACAGATAGTGCGGAACAGAAGGGGAGAAAGAAGAGAGAGAGAGAGAGGGAGAGCAAGGGAGAGACAGAGAGAGAGCAAGAGAGACAGAGAGAGGGACAGAGAGAGAGACAGAGAGAGAGAGAAAGAGAGAGAGGAAGAGAGGGAAGGAGAAGGAAGGAGAGCGAGCGAAGGGAGCGACAGAGAGAGAGATAGTTACATGAACAGGGACAGACAAAGAGAGACAGCGGGAGAGAGACAGCGAGATGCACCTGTAGGTGGGCAGCCCAGAGTCCGCAGAGAAGCCTGCTCCAGCGGCGATAAGAAGGAAGTCTGCGGCCTCAATTAGCTCGGCGGCCCTGGAAAGAGAAGAGAGCGGTCGCCCATCCGCTTCTTTCTCCTGCAGAGTGCCCATTGGGCCGTCCTTTCCCAGCCTCCTCCGCTTGTCTTCTCTCTCTCTCTCTCTGTGTCCGCGACGGTTTCACAGGATTCGCTGCGTCGCCTGCTTTCCAGATCGAGAATGGAGGCTGGAAGCACAGGAGGAAATGTGAGATGAGAGGCGATCAGAACTCCTGGAGAGCGGAGAGAGAGAGACGGGGAGCGAGCGAGCGAGCGAGCGAGAGAGAGAGAGAGAGAGAGAGAGAGAGAGAGAGAGAAAGAAAAAGAGGAAGGGGGAGAGAGAGAAATCAGAACCTCCCACTTACTCGTAGTAAGCCGCTGAATGCCGTTAGCGGCTGCCGTAAACTGCCATAAAAACCAGTATGGTGGAGTGAGAAGTGTCTGACTTTTCCCTTTTTCTCTTTCTCTCTCTCTTTCTCTCTCTCTCTTTCTCTCTTTCTCTCTCTCTCTCTCTCTCTCGTCTCTTTCTCGCTTTCCTCTTGCTTTCTCTCCTTGCTGCCCTCGCTTCCCTCTCTCTCCTTACCGCTGTCTGTCCTCTTTACTACTCCTTCA
>FLMG01000433.1:0-16762 GCA_900088475.1 Hyphochytrium catenoides | reverse complement strand
GCTAGCAGAGACATTGACACAGCTCCAGGGTCGGCTCTACCTTGCTTCTAACTCATGGCAGCAGCCCCTCTCCTCACCATCTCAGCGCTAAGCAGCATGAGGGAGAGAGAGACTACGACGGGCCTCACACGCAGGCTGAGCCGGCTTTGGCGCGCCGGGGAACCGGAAAGAGACAGGGAGAGAGACTTTTCTTTCTTGAGAAAATCCCTCTCTGAGGCCAGTGATGGCTCAACCACGTCTCCTTCTTCCATTGACTCTCCATCGTCTCTCAGACAGATCTTCCACTACCAGCAGATCCCTTCGCCTCTCTCCTCGGAGAGACCGGCAGGAGAAGACTCACTTCTCTATGATGCGGCGCTGGATAGAGCTGACGTTCAAGAGCGGCTCATTACCGCCTACGCACCGTTTGTCCCTAGGTAAGGCGGTGGAGCTAAGCAGCGGTATACTCAGCGTGCCCGCCGTTCTTCTGTTCATCGAGTGCTCGCTGCTTCTTCTTTTTGGGGATATGTGTCCCTCTTCTTTTAACAGCAGTGCGTGTAAGCTTGTGTTAAGTGACCTCTCCTCCTTGTGTCTAGGGATCTCTCTTCCTTACCCTATGGACTCTTGCTCTCGACGCCTTGTGACCTCGATCAATCCCTCGTCTTCTTGCCCTCCATTTCTCTTCTGGCTGCCTCTCTTTATCTCCGTCTCCTCTCTTTATCTCCGCTCTTTACCTTCTTCCTCTCGGCCTAGTATGTCTCAGTCTCACATATCATTCTCCCCACAGGCTGGTCATGGACCACTGCAACCTCTATCTCCTGCCGGACCCACCGGTGGTTGGTCGGCGGATCAGCGACAACATCAATCTACAGAGTCCGACGGTGGATCCTTCCTCTTCAGCTTCAGGCGCCGCCCTCTTTTGCCGGCGTGCTGCGCCTCACTTGGAGCGGATGAGAGGAACGATGCTGTTCATCGACATCAGCGGCTCCACCATACTGGGAGAAAGGCTGAGAGAGAGCTTTAGACCTGAGCAAGCAGCGGACAAGCTGAACTTCTTTATCAACTCTTATCTTGAGAGGCTTCTGGAACTGGTCTTCCGACACGGTGGGGATGTCCTCAAGTTTGCAGGTATGCGACAATAACTAGGCACCAATGGTTGTACCACTCAGACCCTGGCCCATGACATTCATCGTGTCCATAGCTTTCCGACATGAAGTCGCTCTTGTTGTCCACTGCCGTCCCTGCCAGTGGCCTTATCTGTCTTCTCTATTGCTTCTGATCGCTCTGTGTGCTTTGCTGATCTCTACCTCGCTCGTGGGCTCATAGGTGACGCAATATTTATCTGGTGGAGGGCTACAGAGATGAGAGACGAGAGAGACACGGCCGAGGTCGCGGTCTCCTGTGCTGTTGAGATGTTCGAGAAATTTGGCTCCTTTCTTGTCAAGGACGAGGTGGACGATGGGTTTTCTCCCTCCCTGTCTCCTTCCATTTCAAGCTCTGAGCCGCTGGAGCTTACTATACATGGCGGGGTTGGCTCTGGAGAGATGGTTGCCTACTATGTAGGTTCCAAAGGGCGTTGGGAGTTTGTCAGTGAAGGAGAACCGATAACCCAGGTGACCGCCGCAGAGAGAGAAGCAGGCTCCCAACAGGTAGGACCACGAGGCCACCTCCCCATTATCTATATCGTTGGCCTGACCTCTTGATATCCTTCATCCTTGATAGTACGCCGCGCCTGTAACTTATAACCTCTATACGCCGCCTCCTTAGCGTCTTACTCTGTTTCATTTTGTTCCTTTGACAAACTATTTGACCCGTGTTACGCCAGCTTTGTCTTTCTCCTCAAACCTGGCAGTTGCTGGGCAAACATAGGGACATGTACCAGGGGGAAGAGCTGTACACCGGAACCGTGAGGATTCTGTCTTTTGCTCCCGGACTGCGGCGGTCCAGCTCTCTGCAGCTAACGGAGAACGAGACGCCTACTTATCACGGAGACATTGAACCGATTCTTAGAGGTGGGACAGGAGTGCTATCGTATCCACCTTATTGGCGGACTTTTCTTCTTTGAGGGATTCATCCAGCCAATCTCTTATATCTCTCTTAGTCTCCTCGGCGGCTTCGACAGTTCGTTTGTCTTAACTTTTTTTCTGTCTCACCTCCATAGTCGGTTGAGAATTCGACCTTTTGATTTTATAATGAGTTGGGCACTTTGTCATCATCTCCTCCTCCCGTCATTTGCCATTGTATCGATACTCACGGTTTTCTCTCGGCGTTTGTAATGCTGCATTGCGCAGGTTACGTGCCAGAATGCGCTCGCAGGTCTATAGTCCAGACGCTGAGTGATCCCATTGGAGAAATGATCTCTGAGCTCCGACCAGTGGCTGTTCTTTTTATCTCCATCAGTCAGTCTTCTCTATCAATCCTCAAGGAGGAGATTGGGCCTCTGCCTGCCATGCAAAAGACTCTCTCTCTGGTAGTCACAGCACTTAGACGCGCGGGCGGTGAGCTCAGACAATTTATTGTGGATGACAAGGGAACCGTTCTCATCGGAACTTTTGGGCTGCCGGGCCTGAAGCATCGCGATGACGCGCGGCGAGGGCTCCTCTGCGCGTTGGACGTTCGAGAAGAGCTACAGGAAAGGGGCCTGACGTCCAAGATTGGGGTCACGTACGGAGATGTGCACTGCGGATTAGTAGGCTCTGTGGAGAGGTGCGAATATTGCGTCATTGGACCCAGCGTCAACCTCAGCGCGGCTCTGATGGCGTCAGAGTCGAACGAGGGTATCCTCTGTGACCAGCAGGTGGGAGGGGTCGTCTTTCTATGGGCTCGGATGGCCTTCGTTGTGTTCCAATTTTCTGTCTTGTGCCTGGAACTGCTCTCCCTACGTCCGCTCTCTAAAAATCTGTGATTCCTCTTCTCAGCCTTGCCTATGATTTTCCAAAGTCACTAATGCCATGTTTATCATACCTCTCCACTCAATCCTGTCACTGCTGTCCTAGACTTATGATGTTTGCAAGCAAGATCCTTCATTGACTTTTGAAAAAAGCGAACCAATAGCTGCTAAAGGCTACCCTGGAGTTGTCTCGGCATACAAGCCTTTTCCACAAAGACTTTCCGAGTAAGTTTTTGTCCACATCATAAGGTCATCCTCTCATAGATGTATTGACCCCTGCAGTTGATTCAGCTGTGAGTTCCATTCTACATAAAGAGTGCCTACTCCCTTGCCGTCGTCATGCCTATCCCTTCCCTTACGTTGTCCCCTCCCATTTAACGTGCTTTTCAAGTAGTGACCAGCCAGGAATCGAACGACATTCCTCCCTGAAGCTCCTTGTAGGGCGCGACAAGGAGGTAGAGCTCATAGACAAACGGATCAGACAGCTCAAGAAAGGAAAGAGGGGCGGCTGCGTGCTGATTTGTGCTAACGCCGGGTTTGGAAAGTCGCGACTTCTGCAGAAGGCTAAGGAAAATTACCTGCAGTCCGCAGGGCCGGAGGTGGTGGAGCATCTTCTAGTTGTTTTCATCCCTGTTCATGTGGTGACCGTCATACCGTCATTGTGTCGTGTCATGGCCGGTCTTTTGAGCAGTGATCTTTCATGCTGCGCTCTCAGTGTCTTCTAGTTCTTTTCCACTCTTTCTTGCTTAGCCTTCATGTGCCTACTGTCATGGCGAGGGTGCGGAATCTAAGGTGATCGATACCATAGGTTATAACTGTCAACGCCTCCCCTGAGGAGAGCTCCAACATCAACTTTCTAGGCAAGGAGCTCATTCAGGCCATTGTTCGCCTCCGTCAAAAGCGCGGAAGCTATGAGAAGGGTTCGCTCAAAAAGATCCTGCTAGGCCTGGAAGACGAGGAGGAAAGAGGCGCTGAGATTAGGAAGAATGACTACCCAGAAAACGGTGATTTGAAGACGGCACTTCCTCTTGCTGAGCGCACTCTGCGGTGCATGCTGCACGAATGCCCTCAACTGACGGCCTTGAGCCCGCTGATCAGTCTGGTTCTTCCATGGGTGCGCTGTAAGGAGACAGAAGTGACAGCACAGTTGAAAGGTCAGGGAACAGCAGTGTTCTCCCGATTTATTTCTCCCTTTGAGACGCCACCATTCTATGCGTCCTCTGTTCCTCAAGCTTGCACCATTCCCTCTGCCCTGAGTCAGCCGCGCCTATATTGTCTTTATCTTAGCAACCAGAACTAAGGCTACGTATGTACAGTCCACTGCGGTAGCTCCTTCCTCTGGTCTGCGAATGAGAATGTCATCGTCTTACTTCTTGCTGACGTCTCCTCATTCGTTCCCTTTAACCCTGTAGGCAAAGAGCGGCTATGGATGTCCAACGAATTAGTTACCGGCTTTCTAAAGAAGTTCGTGCTAAACAGGCGGTCACTAGTTCTGATGGTGGAGGACGGGCACTGGCTAGATAAGGTCTCTTGGGAGCTCATTCTCCGCATCCTTAACAAGTTTCCTAAGAAAGTGCTTGTTCTTCTCACGACGCGATACACGGTGGTGAACAATGAAAGCCTAAATATTGTGGAGGTGAGCCAACGAATGTGGTGATCAGTCCCTTTGTCTTTACTCTCCTCTGGCAGCTCTTGCCCTTGTTTCTTTCTATCGGCGGCGGTTCTTGGCTGTCGATAGGACAAACTCTTGCGTTGACATCCTACTACCGAGCTCTCTGTTTATTTGGAGACCTGACTACTTGCCTGATCTAGGCTGTGGGGCACCATCGGAACACGGATGAGATCCATTTGGGCGAGCTCGACCGAGCGGCATGCTTGAAAGCGTGTCTAGAGATCATGAACGTCCGTCATGTACCAGAGCAACTGGTCGACTGGCTACATGAGCGGACAGAAGGACATCCAATCGCCCTCACCACCCTATTGAAGGTCTTGCTCCAGCAGGGCTACCTCTTAGTGAAGGGAGGAGAGTGTATCTTGACCGATCGGCTGGACTTCCTGGAGCTTCCGACCGGTGTGAAGGACCTGATCCTAACGCGCTTTGACGCTCTAACACCGCCGGAGCAGCTTGTGCTCAAGTCTGCTAGTGTAATTGGCTTTGACTTCTCAGCTACTCTGGTCCGGACCCTGCATGAATCGGAACAGATGGATCTGGATCTCGTGCTCGGAATGACGGTGCTCCATGGGATGGTGCAGGAGAACCCTGAGTTGGAGCTGAAGAAGCTGCACGAGGAGGACCGAGTATACTCTTTCACTCATTCAATTTTCCATGAGGTTATCTACTCCGTTATCCCGGACGCTCAGAGAAAAATTTACCACCAAAAGATTGCGGAGGCATTGCAGGAGCTCTCAGACGCCGGGCTTGTGGGGCTAGAGGGAGGCCTGATGTTCCATTGGATCCGAAGCACCAGCCCGGCCAGAGCCTTCCGCCTGCTGCTGGAGCGAGGACGGGCGCTGATGGATGCTGGAATGTTAGAGGAATCCAAGAATCTTCTATCTGCCGCACAACAGTGCGGGGTTGAGGATGCAGAGGGGATCTGTGCAGTGGATGCGGAGGCGCAAGTCTCTCTGTTACTGCTGCTCTCCAGGGTCCACTTCTTTCGCCGAGAGTTTAGAGAGTACGCAGCCTGCTTCCAACGAGCAGCTGGCTTTATGGTAGCAGTGCCACCTCGCCTGCAGCTCGACATCCTAGGAGGCATGGGTAGGTAGCTCGCTGACTCTGTCTCTTCTTTCGCGGTGGATGTGAAAACTCATGACTCAGATGACCTAGTAGTGCCATTCCTGTTCTCTTGCCTTTCATGCCAATATCCCCACTGTCTGCTGTTAGTTTCTTCATTGTCGTCGCTTCTCTCGCGTCGCCTGCCGATGGGAGCTCTCTCTAAGCTCTAAACACCTATTGTTCTCTTCCTTCTTTCACCCATCCCTCGACTTAGCATTCTGCCTGATCACGCGGCTGGTCCCGGATGACGCGCAATACTTCAAGACCGGTCAAGTCTGCGAGGAGTTTTATCAGAAGGCAAGGGCATTGGGCTCTCTACCTCCATTAGTGAAGGCTCTTGAGCAGCTGTGCTCTCTGCATCTCCTCCGAGGGGAATTTCAAGCAGCAGAGACGCGCTGTGAGACCATCCAATCGCTCTACGCGGCCAGTCCTGTCGAGATATCTGCTGAGCTCATCGCCGCTTATGGTATGGACCTTGCACTACTTGCACTCCTTCGCCGTGCTCTTCTTCAGTGTCGGAAAGGGGGAATGACGGCGGCTAGCCAACTAGCTGATGAGGCGCTGCGGTTGCTGCGATCCCTACCTTTCCATCCTCTGACCTGCGAGCGCGCGGTGCTGCTGCTATGCAATTTTTATTTGGAAGTGAACCGGACGCAGGAGGCGTTGGAGCTGGTCGAAGAGTTTGAGCAGCAGCTGCGGACTTTCATCGCTTCCCGGAGCAAAGTCCTGCACTACTCGCTGCATAAGGAACTCAATGTAAGCCGATTGATAGTAACGCCTTGCAAGACTTGCTTTTCAATAACTAGTCAGCTCCATTTGCCTCCATCTGGCTCACTCACCTCCTCTCACCTTCTCTTCTACCTGCAGATTGTGACGCGGACGGTCAAGGTCTGGCTCACCTATCTCACAAATTCCACCGCTGACCTGGAGCGAACAAGGGAGCAGCTGGACTTCACGGCGCTCAAGCCGCAGACCTTCCAGCGCTCACCGTACGCGACATTGACAGAGCTCTCGCTCCTGGACCCAGCGCTGGTTCCCGCCTTCTGGGACCTCCGTCGAGGCAGAGAGGCATCCGCTCTTCAAAGAGTTGAGGACTTCCTCTCAGATGCGCACTTCTGCGTGAACCGAAGCCGCAGGATGCTCCTTAAGGCTGCACTGCTCTGGCGGCGGTGTCGGCGTGGCCAGGGAGACGTGTGCCAGGTGGTCGACGCTCTTGAAAGCGCAAGAAGCTCGGCCCAAGCATCTCCCCGCTGCTTGTTCACAGAAGCACGGGCTCTGAAGATGTTGAAGAGTCTCAAACCCGATTGTCGCCAATTGGATGCGCTTTGGCGGGAGCTTCTACATCGCGCTGCCGCTGTCGAGGACGCGCTTCTGATGCGATGCCTGGGAGAGATCGAGGGGGGCGAGCTGCCGCTGTTAAGGATCCTTGGTTGCGAGGAGCTGCTGCGGCGCGCGAGCCTGAGTGTTGGGGAAGAGATGAGGGAGCAGGAGTGAGATGGCTGAGGGCGAGGCGTCAGCCGGAGGAAGAGAGCGTAGATAGCGACCAGAGAGCGGCCCGCAGCTTGAGACCTGCTGCTGCCAGGGAGGGGAAAAGGGAGAGGGAGGGAGGCGGAGGTGGAGCACCAGGAGCAGCGCTGTGTCGGTTAGCAGAGGAGGGAGATCAACTTTTACTATTTAAAATGTGTGGGTGTCTTTGACCTATTATCGTTAATATAGAGCTGTATATTTTAGATATCTGGGCTTGGCAGTGGCCATCAGAATCAGAAAGTTTGTCTCTCTCTCTCTCTCTCTCTCTCCCTCTCTCTCTCTCCCTCTCCCTCTCTCTCTCTCTCCCTCTCCCTCTCTCTCTCTCTCTCTGTCGCTCTCCATCTGCCTCTCTCTCTCTCTCTTCCTCACCCTTACTTCGTCTCTGC
Organism: Hyphochytrium catenoides; assembly: GCA_900088475.1. Lineage (NCBI taxonomy): Eukaryota > Hyphochytriomycetes > Hyphochytriales > Hyphochytriaceae > Hyphochytrium > Hyphochytrium catenoides. The sequence goes on along the minus strand of FLMG01000433.1, from coordinate 9,204 downwards.
TCTTTCAGAGGCTTCATCCTTCTCTGTCCTCGCTCTCCGTCGCCCACTAGGATAGCTCCCCTCCGCCTCTCTGTCAGCCTTCAATTCTGTCAGCCTCCTCTTCCAATAGAACCACACTGCACCTCAGTCTGTAGAGGTCAAGGGGCGCTCAAGAGCCCCGCTGCACCGGGCCCCTTCTCTCTTTCTGTCTTCCTCTCTCTCTTTCTCTCTCAGTCTCCTCTTCCCCTCCCATCATGACGCTCATCGCCATCTCAGCCGACAGCGAACTGCTCGCGGTGGCGACAGGGCCGCATGTCATCCTCGCAAACCTCAGGTCAGAGTCGCTCCATCCCGAGTGCCTCTCCTCGCTCTATCTCTTCCTACCGAAGCTCCTGCTGGAGGTGTTGCTCAGTTCCTGTTCTTGCTGTATCTCTCGCTCTTCCCGCAGCACTGACTCCCCCTCCTCCTCCTCCCTAGGACCGGCAAAGTGAAGGCAGAGCGGGACGAGTCGCGGGTACATAGCGGGACCGTGCGATGCGTCGCCTTCAGTGCCCGATCCAGGAGCCTCGCCAGCTGTGCCGACGATAAATGCGCAAAGATCTGGGACGCGGAGGGAAGGCTGCTGTTCAGCAGGTTCTTTGTGCCGCTCTTCCTAGTCCTCGTGTGACTCCTCTCTCTCTTCTTCCTCTCATCTCCTCTCTCTCTCTGCGCCGCTCTCTCTCACTTTCATTGTATCTCTCCCTTTCCCACTTGCTACGGCCTCCTCCTCACGGTTCACTTTACTTCTAGACAAACGAGCAAGAAGCCCTCTGCCTGCACCTTCACATCCATCTCCAGCCCGCAAGGAGCTAGCGAGGAGGTGCTACTGGTTGGGGACAAGACGGTACGAGGAGAGGGAAGGAGAGAAAGAGGTCAAAGGGCAAGGCCAGGATAGTAGGAGATCTGCTGCTGACCGGAAGTCTCTCCCACTCTTTTTGTCCCCTTTGTCTCGCGCGCCAGGGTGACGTCCGTGCATATTCTGTGGGTCCTGAAGAGGGCAGGAGCAAGCTAATCTTAGGCCACACTGCATCGATCATCACCGCCCTGGTGAGTGCTGACGAATAGATGATGAGAAAGGCGGGTGGCTGACCGGCTGACGATATATCCGGTGGTCGGTGGTCCAGGCTATGGCGGAGGGAGAGACGCTGCTGCTGTCGGCGGACAGGGACGAGAAAGTGCGCGTTTCACACTTCCCGCGCACTAGCAACATTCATTCTTTCTGCCTTGGACATAAGCAGTATCCTTAGCACCAGCTACGCTTCCTACCTATTCGCTAGCTATCTCCCTCTACTTCCTGTTCCGTTTACCTGCTTAGCTGCAGTGCTTTGCGTGGCTGTCCCTTCCCACCTCGTACTTCCCATTATTGTCTCTGGCGTGTCTTGGCGCCCTTGATTCTATCTCTGTCTCCTTCACACCTTCGTCCCACTAGCTCTCTGCTCCTTCAAGGCTGGCTCTGTCGGTCGATAAAAATGTTTATCTGTCTCTCCTTAACCGCTCGAAGGTTCATCTCTTCCATGATATTGCCCCCAGCGCACCCGTCTGTGCTGCTCACTGCCTCAGGCGACACGACCATCCGCCTTTGGGACTTCAAAGCAGGGAAGGAGCTACACAAGGAAGAGCTCCCACAAGAGGTTACGTCCAAGAACGGCCACCCTTCTCATATCTCTCTCTATGTATCCCTTAATTTCCTCTCTACAGTCTCCATTTCTTAGTTGTCTCTGCCTCGCCAAGTCACACTGCAATCCCCGCGGCACTCTGCCCGATGGTCTTCTCAACTGCCCGCGCCTCATGATGCCCTCACGCTCATCCTCTCACTTCTGTTGCAACCTCAGGCTGTGGATGAGTCTAAGCGGAAGAGGGAAGAGGAGGAGAAGTGGTCAAATTGGTGGGAAGACAGATCGAAGACTATTCCGTCGTGCATGGCTTTCTGCCCCAACTCCAGACTCCTCGCCGTTGGGACTTACGCGTACGTAAAAGCGCTTTGGAGGCTGTCTTCCGCAGCCTATGCTAATATCTTTTAACTCTTTCCTTTTCGAGCTCCTCTCAACCTTCTCTCAACCTTCTCGCGCTTGGCGTTAACTTCCGTCTCTCTCTCTCTTGAACCTCAGGAAGAAGCAACTCTTCTTCTATCAGCTGGCCGCCGATGGATCCTCACTCTCGCCGCTGTCCTCTGACGTGGAGTGCCCTGCTACTATTGGCGGCGTCCAATTTGACTGTGAAGGAAATTTATTCGTTCTGCTCTCGGCGGAGCCTTTCTTTATGGTCTTTCGGACTGAAGTGCAAGAGGGGGAGCTCGGAATACAAGCCTCACGGGAGAAGGGGAACATCGCTGCCGCAATAGCCGCCGAGATTCGGCGTACGGGTAAGGCTTTGACCTCGTCATCATCAGTCGTGCGATTGCATTATCCGTCAGATTACCTCTTCTCTTGCTGACGAGAGTTGGCTTGTCCTCATATGATGCTCAACCAGCCACTGAGGGTGCGGAAGGCGCGGCTGCTGAACTGGATATGCGGGAGATGAAGAAGATTAAGTTGAAGAACACCTACTGGGGCGGCGACAACGCATAATAGAAACAGGAATAGCCATCCGCCTCCTGAAGTCTCAATACCAGCTCCTCTCCTGGCGTGGCCAACAGCTCGAATCTTTAGTCACAGGGAGCTTTGTCTCTCCTGCCTGTAACCTAGTAATCAAGACTCAAACCATCGTCGTTCCCTTAACCTTCCTCTCAAAATCCTTTGGCCCTGATTTCTGCTACTTCTTTCCTCTCTGCTGTCGGAGCCTTTGTGCGTGCTTCCTAGAGTTGATGTGGCCCTTATACTTCTTCTCAGAAGCGAAGCTCTGGCCACAGGGAAGGCAGCGAAGTGCCTCTTTGCTTGGCTGAGGAGTCTTGAAAGGCGGTTGACCAGGAGGCTGCTTGGCCTCCTTGCCTTCCTCGTGCATTTTCGCTCTTGGAAAGGAATCTGCCTCCTTCTTGGCACCGTGAGATGGCTGTTTTGCATCTAGGCCAAAGCTGTAGACAACGGCGTCATCTGTGCTGGGCGCCTCTCTAAAGGCGGGGTCGGTGCGCACAGGCTGATATGTGGGGAACGTTGTAGGGTCGAACTTCTCCTTACTATACGGAGAAAAGAAGGCCCGGAAGAGGAAAAGAGCAGGACAAGTAGTGGAGATAAGGGGAGAACCCGTGATCATCATTCGGCCGTGGGAGGAGGCACTATGGTTAGTTCACTGCATGCTCGTGACGGGTAGTGCAGAGAGCCCTACCTCACTAAACGGAGACCGCTCTGCTCTGCGAGTGTTGGAAGGTCCCAGGAGCGGTAGAAGGACGTGTCTCTCAATGTGACCAAGATTCGTCCTGATGGCCCCGCCAGCAGAGGAACTGCAGAGCGGAAAAACTGACGGATAAGCCGTTGGTTCTCTTTTACCGCGACCTCCGTGGAGCCGCCAAGGTGCGGGAAGTTGAAAGCAATCCGGTCAAACTGACGACCAGTCAGCGCCGGGCAGCTTGCCAGGCGTCGCGCATCCACTTCGTACAGCACCTGCGCCTAGACGATGAGGACACGGAGATGTCAGCAGGGGACCCACCAACAGAAGAGAGAGCGTACAGACAGCGACACTACCAGACATATCTATGTAAGAGACCCAGCGGGTATAGGATAAGCTGCCAATCGTCACCTCTGTCTCCGCCAGGCAGCGAACATTCTTAGCTCCCGCAGCCCCATACTTCGCCAGCAGCTCAGACTCCGAATCATAGCAGCTCGCCCAAAGCCGACGTCCGCCCTGCACAACGGCCAGTGAGTCAGGGGTGAGCATCAACTCTGTCTTTCTCTGTACCTCCTCTGCCACCACCTCTTCTTCTTTCCACTCTCTCTCCCCCCATCACCTCACGCTCCACATCACTTCCTTCCCTCGCTCGCTCTAAATCTGGGGCTCACCAGCTGGATGGCCAGCGCAAGGGAGAAGGAAAAATCGCCCTCCCCGACCAATAGAATATCCTGAGAGCTGGAGAAAGCGCCCACTCGCCGCGGGTTCGGATTGGACTCGGAGATCAGACGGAAAGTGTCACGCGCACCGCTGGCGGGCCGCTCCTCCTTCACCGCTAGCCTGGACCCTCCCTTCCCTTCATGTGGCTCCTCCCTCCGCCGCTTCTTTCCCATCCTTCCCTCTCGTGAGATGCAGAGGCCGTGGGCTCCCCGTCCGTGTGCGCGTTGGAAACTGGCAATGGCGGCCGATGCCAAGGAGGAGAGGAGAGGAGAGGAGAGGAGAGAGGAGGAGAGAAGAGGAGACGAGAGGACGCGAGAGGAGAGGAGAGAGGAGAGGAGGAGAGAAGAGGAGAGGTCGAGGAGAGGAGGGACGGGAAGAGAGAGGAAGTGAGAGTTTTTTTCTCTTCTGCCAGCAGCTGCCTAGCCGCTAACGGCCGCTCTACAGACTTATTCAGTCAGGGGCCGTACACTTAGTACGGCAGCGTTCGAACAAGGACGGTGTTGAAACTTCCTGGCGAGAGAGAGATGAGAGAGAGATCTCAGAAAGAGAGAAAGAGAGGAGAGAGGGGGCAAAGAGAGGGTGAGAGAGAGAAGGGGAAGACACAGAGAGAGACAGATCGAGACAGGGAGAGACAGGGAGAGACAGAGGAGACTGAGAGAGACAGCGAGAGACAGGGGGAGAGAGACAGAGAGAGAGAAAAAGAGAGCTGGAGAGAGAGACAGAGGAGCAGAGAGAGAGGGAGAGAGAAAAAGGAAGGAAGACAGGGAAAGGTGAGAAAGGAACTTATTTTAGGGAGAAAAGCTCAAGAGGTATCCTAGTTCTACAGGGTGTGTGTTCTTTCTTCTTCCTCCTCCTTCATCTGGCGCTTTTCCCTCTCCTCTTGCCCTCCCTGCTCTCCCTCCCGCTTCGCGCTGCTCTTCCTCTCCCTGGTCCCTTGCAGCAGCTCTTGAGATCACTAGCGCTCCGTAGGCGCTGTTAGTGGAGCTGGAGAGAGAGAGAGGAAGAAGAGGGACGACGAAGGGATGAAGAGCTGAAGGCGGAGTGAACACACGATCGACAGGGCTCCTACTTGTCTTCCTCTGCTGTTCACCCTTCGAGAGGTGATGGCGCGGCACCTCATCCGCGGCTCGACACTGGGCTGGAGAGCACATGTTCGGCGCTCCTTCTCTTCCACCTCCTCGGCCTCGGAGCGCACCCCTTCATCGCTGCTTCTCAAGCGGCTGCGTGGCAGCAGCAGGCACACCAGTCTCTCTTGTCTGGGACCAGCCTCACAGATCCCTCTCTGTCGGAGCCAAATGATGATGAACCCGTCGCTTCCAGCTCTTCTTGTCCTCCGTCGGAGCTCCTCTGCTGCTGTGCACACAGGATCGACCAGAGGCGGTGGAAGCCAGCCAAGGCGGTAAGGAAGCGGACAGCGGAGGAAACAGCACATCAACTGGTTGACTCGTATGTATTCCCTCTTAACCCTTCCACCCTACCTCGCAGCCTGCTCCCTAACTGTCGGCGGCACTTCTCTACTGAGCACGGAGGACGGTTCGCTAGCTGGGCGCGCTCCGACACTTCTTCCGTCCTTTACTGGACTCTCCTGGCTCTCGCAGCTCTCCTTGCTTTTCAGGTCCGCAGTATCTCCAGTCGGCCGTGAAGCTCCTCTCCTGTCTCACTTTTTTCTCTTGCTCTTCCCTTATTCTGATTTGGGCGTCCCCTCTATTCGACTGCAGAAGTTTTCAGGGCAACCCAAGAGGCCTAACGGTCAGGAGATCGCTCGAGCGCTTCTGGGAGCGCAGAACGCGGATCAGGCTGGAGACTATCCCCGTGCTCTGAAGTTGTACCTCCGCGCCGCCTCCTTCGCAGCTCCGCAAGAGTTTCAAGGTACGCGAGAGGATCTCTACGCTCACCTTCTGAAACAGCTAGCGCTGGACGACCTTGCTAACACCGTCTTCGTTACCTTTCTCTCCATGTCCGACATCGCCTACACCTTTTGGTAAGACCACGAGGTGTCAGGGAAGGTGTTTTATGAGACAGCTGACCTACTAAGTCGATTGCAGAGGGAGAAATGCGCGCTGGCCTTCCTCGACGAGGTCACAGTCAGAAAAGAGCCCATCTTCTTCCGCGCGACTTTCCTTGTCAATTATTTAGTCTACTGATGACTTGTCCCTCACGGTGGTCCTTCCCTCACGGTGGTCCTCTTCTCCTGCAGGCTCTGGCTCGCTTTGAGCGCTGTAATCTTCAGCAGTCGAGAGCCGCGAGCCAGTACCTTCTGCTTTCCTTTGCCGCAGCTGATTTGGAGGAAGACCTCAACCATTCCCCCGAAGCCCTGTTATACTTACAGCAAGTAATGAACCTGACCTACCGTGGAGTACTTCTCACCTCACCTGCCACTTGCTGCTATTACACCGATGATCTTAGGCACTTCGAGCTTATGAAGCTATGGATATTCGTCCTACCTCCCAGGATAATGCTACCAAGGAATACATGAACATTGTTACAGATCGCTTTGTACTGCTAGGCCGCATCGCGCAGTGTCTCGACAAGATGTAAGGTGCATTTACCAGGACGGGCGAAGTTGATCTCTCTCTGTTGAGGACCCGTCGTCAATCTTGGTACTCCTCTAACAAATAATTGTTGGCTGCATGATTCATCCTCCCGTGAACAGGAATGATCCTGATGGAGCCACTTCCCACTTTATTTCCGCAGCCACAGCAGTGGAAGCTGAACTCTTAGCTCGGAGAGGAAGAGAAGAGGAGTTGACTCCGCGTTTCGTCAAAGAAGCGGCGATGCTCTTCCTTACCTTCGGTGGGTTCTTTCTGAGAGTTATAGCTACAACGAACCGTCGGCTATAAGATTTCTGCTGTGATGTTAGGCAAGTTTATGCTGGACCAAGGACGATCTATGGAAGGCGAATCCCTTCTAATGAGGAGCCAATTCTTTTCCAAGTTCTTGAGAGGCAACTTTAAAAAAGACTTGGCGACGGAAGTCAAACTGCTGAGGACACGACCTTGACCGCCTCACCCCATTCATCGTTTTTTAACTTTCCCCCGCTGCATCCATTTTAAATCAGCACCATAAGCGTCAGGGGCATACGTCCTCCAGGTTTATGTTGTGTTACGACTGTAGAAAGGGCTTCCGCTCTTCGTAGCTGTAGGTCAGTGGCTTTTCTCTTCTTCTAGGTAGTTGTTGGAGTTAGAACTTAGGCTGTCCCTACAGTTGTCCTTGCGAGAATGGAGGAGGTGATTGATATAAAACCTGACAATCAAGTTGTTCTAGACTTATTAGTTATTGAAGCTGTCGACTCCTTTGTATTTGTCAGAAGGAGTTGGTACATTTGGGTCACCTGTCACGACCTTCGACGTAATCAAGCACGATTGGTTGAACCAAATCCACTCTCTCATGCAGCGAGAGTTCAGCAGGTAGTTTATGTCTGTAGTGTGGCGGTTCACACCAGAAACTCCTGCAGTAGGAGGAACGCTGCCACCTTAAGGAAGTTATTATTCTTTAGGACGGCGAGACCTTGGGTTAACAACCAGTTATGAGGCTCACAGGGAGATAAGACATTGGTTCAGCGCGACACAGAACAGATGGGCCATTGCGCCGTCCTGACTCTACTTGACCCCTTTAACCTCAATCTGACCTACCGCTGTTTTTCGGTCCATCTCTAGAGGACGGTTAATAGGGCCTCGATGGTACTGTTCCGAATGCCCGTGCCGGGGAGGGGGGTCTGGTCTGGCTTTTGCGGCACCAACGGTCGGAGCGCAGTCTTGGTTGGTGAGTTGAGTTCACCTAGAAGCAATTTTTCGTTCCGAGGAATGATGAATGCCCCGCCCCTTCTTCTTTCCTTCATACAACCGCGTGGTGATAATAGCAGTCGTAGTATTACTTCGTAGACAAGACTCCTGGTCTAGAGGCTATGGTACTGTCTCAGCCTCAAATAAAACCGTATTAGTAAGAAAAACCTGAGACTGTTAGATACATGAAGCTCGTAATGCTCAGATCGGCGTTTGTCTTGCAAAAAATTGTTGATTGATGACAGACGATGTGTCTGGTAGATTATGAGGTAAGGGTGGTTATGACGTAGCGCCTAGACCTACTTTATTTTGTGCGGTTACTATAACCCATCACTACTGCCAACCAATAACACACCATCTTGTGTTGGAGTTTGAGGGCACAGCTATGTGGACTACAAGCTGGCAAGCTTAACTACCCAAGTTTCAGCTCTAAACTCCCAGTAGAAGCCGAGATATGAAGCCAACGAAATGTCCCTGTTTATATCTATGGCTTATGGTCAGTACCCCGGAATACCTTCAGTACTGACTATTCCAGACCGGGATATCTCTATAATCCATATCTTAGACTTTATTAGGAATAGTTGGCATGGTCAGAATAGCTCTAGATTATGGGACCCCAGTTGGGCTTATAAGTAGAGCACTCTGATCTAATGACATTGTCCAATCATCCCATACAGATCCAACAGTGTCTGATTTTATCATTGGATGGTGAGCACTTTGAAATAATATTGGGGGGTGTCTGGATATACCGGAGAAAAGTTTTGTACGCTCTGGGATTTGAACCCAGGACCTCTGTCTTTGATGCCGACACTCTAACCAGTATGCACCATACACCAAACGTACTCTTTAACTGATCTCGGTTTTGTTTATATACCAGGGTTTTTCCCCTCTGCGTCGTCCGCTGTACATTTTTTGGTTTCAGCGTCGATCACAGTTCAACACTCCCCCGGAATCTAGAGAACTCTGTAAGCTCTAGATTCAAATGGAACTGTGGATGGACATCCGTGGTCACAAAACCGAATGGCTCACTATATTGCCCGAGTTAAATCGCTCGGAGCGTACACCATGTTAGATTTTATCATTTGATGGTGAGCACTTTGAAATAATATTGGGGGGTGTCTGGATATAACGGAGAAAAGTTTTGTACGCTCCGGGATTTGAACCCAGGACCTCTGTCTTTGATGCCGACACCCTAACCAGTATGCACCATACACCAAACGTACTCTTTAACTGATCTCGGTTTTGTTTATATACCAGGGTTTTTCCCCTCTGCGTCCGCTGTACATTTTTGGTTTCAGCGTCGATCACAGTTCAACATCTTGTCCTTGTACTTCCTCGGCAGTCCCAACAACCCACATTTAATGTGACCAGTCCTACTATGTTGAGTGCTACTATGTTCGTTGTCAGTAGTACAGTAGTCACT
>FLMG01000427.1:40287-57104 GCA_900088475.1 Hyphochytrium catenoides | reverse complement strand
AATGGCTGGAGTCCAAGCAATCAAGCATTGAAGAGTCAAAGGAAGGGGTCAGCAAAGAGGCATCCAAACCATCCATTCTCCGGCTGTGATGGCGCCTAGAAGGTCCGCCGAAGGCTTCCGGGGATCAAACTTATACAGGTAGAGGTGCTGAAAGCCTGGAGATGATGAGAGCTATCGTAAGGAACAGCGTGATAACGGGCAATCAATAAGGAAGACGGAAAGTAGAGAAGCATATGAGCCAGGGACTGCAAGCACCATCTTTAATCGTCTAGAACCGAAGGAAGGCATAGTGAACAAAGATACGTTGCAAGGCTCTTGCCTGTCCTCTCAGAGCCCCAAATAAACTTGAAGCTTCCATCAGACTCTAGCTCAAGACAGCGGAATAGATAATGGAGATTGATCCAAACTTGACTTTCTTCCTTCAAAAGAACGGAAGACTTTCCGGTCTTGATATCGTACCGTAGCTAAGGACAAAGAGGGCGATGCCGATGCCCATGCAGTTAGTCGAATGAAACCAACCAGATGAGAAGAGTGAGTGAAGAATATGGGTCATGCTGTTCAAGTACCAGCTCAAGTTTCGTTTGATCTCTGTTCTCTCGCTGTATCGCTAGAGAACCGTCCACCAACCAGGATACACGGGGAATGTACATATCCTGTTGTGAACAAGAGAGATAGGCCAACCGTTAGTGCATAGCTACCCTGGTTTCGCTGAGCCCAATTTGCCAAGGCGCCCAGGGCCGACAGTTGCCAAGAAAAAGCTCAGATTGACCTCCTTTATCTATGTGTGGACCTCTATTCTCCCTCTTCTCGCTATCTACTTCAGCCACTCTCTTCGCACCTCATTATCCCCTAGATCCATCCACACAGGCTCTGGAGCTCCGTTTGGTGTGTCCTTCAAATTGATCACCCCAATCCGTGTCTTTGGGTTGGCAGCGCCGCTAAACGGGTATCTGGCCAGCAGAGAACAGCAAAGGGTTAGCGAACTCAAGGAAAGCTAGAAGGGGAGAATACGGTTCCGGAAACGTACCGATGATCCTCCTGCGCCGATTCTCCCACCTCACCCTTCCCAGAATGCATAATCCTGAACGTCGGGATGTGGGTCTCATCCACCTCTGCACAAGAGGTAGAAATGACTGTAGGTGAGAAAGAAAGAGTTTTTGCCAGAATAGGAAGTTTTCTCGCCGACCCTTGCCCTGTATCCATTCCTTGGATTTGACCTTGTCCATGGTCACAGTGACAGTCCTAACTTACCGCAGAAGGCAATATGCGAGCTGTCCATCGACCACCAAAAGCCTCTACAGAAGTCGTCGCACACAACATTTCAGGCCTTTGATAATACAAACGAAGAAAGCGCAAAGGCAAAAGGCGCTGCCGAGTGGAAGGAGCACAGCTTCGGCAAAGTAGGCGAGAGGGCAAGAAGCGAAAGCATGCAATGGACAAAACAAGAACCGCAAGACACAAGAATAGCCGGGGCGCCTACTAGAGCCAAAGGTTACCTATATCTATCCATCTCTTCTTGTGCGATATAATCTGCAAGTCCGTTGGTTTTCCCTGTCCCGCGGGCTCCCTAGTACCGCGTAGCATTTATCTATCGTTAGGTACATAGGGAGACAGATAAATAGAACGCGAACGGAAACAAAAGACCTCCACCGAAACACCGTTGAAGCCCGAGGCTTTTCTAACAGCATGCTTTATATGGCAAACGTCGTTGAAGATGCGCAATCTAGGGATGAGGACCGCAACCTACCTTGGTAACCTGCCTAGCATTTCCATTCGTGGCGTCTGCGGACACGACATAAACCTCACTGTCCTGGACGAACGCAATCCAGTTGCCATCTGGCGACCACTATGTGCCCAGGAGACAGCGGGTACCCCGACAAGGACGTCGTTGGTGAGACAGCGGAGTAATTGGATGCGGAGGAGGGAGAAATGTGAAGAAGAGAAGGGACGAGCACCCGAGTGAGGTAAGGATCTAAGGTAGAGAGCATAGCAGCAACGGGAAAGTGGGGAAAAGACGTAGTACGCAGGCAAATTGCAGGGAAAGCCAAGGCTTCAGTAAGAAGAAGAAACGGATATCTTCCGTGCATCGAATATACGAATCGAGAAATTAAAGCGAGACAGCTGAAGCCTTGAGAGGAGGATACTGTCTGGCACTAGAGCAATCTCTCTAATCACCTGCGGATCAATGGCTCCACCAGGCCTCCCGGTCGATGATTTGTCCCAAACCAAGCGAAGGTCTGCGAAGGGAGTGTCCTGGACGTAGAGGTTTCCCTGAACAGGGACCAATAGACGGTTTGAACCCCTGACTGGGCTCCTAAGAACAAGAAGGAGTCGACGCACAGGGAGGGAGACATCGATCAGCAGGAGAGGTCCCTATGTAAGAAAGCTCTACGAGAAACGAAAGGACAGTACTTTCCAAAGCCTAGAAACGCTTTCTCGCCAGCTATCGCTTTCTTAGGTTGTCTCACTGCATGCTTCTAACCTCTGACTACATGCTACCTCACACGGTTTAGACCTTCTTCTTCTTCTCCCTCCTCTCCTTCCCTGTGAGCCACTCTCTTTCTTATATTTTTAGTACTATCTTATCGTCCACTGCTTCGGCTCCTCTCTCTCTCTCTCTTACCCCGTCTCTCTCTGTGTCTTGTATGCCAATCCTGCACTTCGGTCCTACTCTCACCAGAAATAGTTTGTTATGCCTGTCGCTAGACTTCTTTGGCGCTCTCTTCTCAGCTTCTCTTCCAGTGAAAGGTTCTCCTCCGTATCACCATCATTCAGAAGGCGCACCAGTTGTTTCTTGCTCTATTCACATTGACAGCAATCGACAATGTCCAAGGGTGCATAGGACAAGAGAGGGCATTAGAGAAAGGACGGGAAGAAAATGCACGTTAGTGACAGAGGGTCAGAATGCTGAGTCAACAGTGCAAGACATGTGAAGTCTCACCTTGTCTTGCAGGTTGTACGCATACAAATTCCTAGTAAGCTTTCCAGGCTCACTGTGGAGATAAGCGAGGAACTTCCCGTCAGGACTGAAAGTAATGTTACTGGGAATAGAGCCACCCGGAGGGGGCATCTTGGCCACATCTTCAACTCGGATAAGCGGTGATGAGGGAGCGTTGGAGGACATCATGCAGTCGCGGTCTCTTGTAAAGCGTGGCTTCTTGGCGCGCCGAGGGCGCTCGTGATGCAGCCTCAACGCCGTGATGTCTAAGGGCCTCTACTAGCCAGGCACCAAAAGCTGGAAATGCTTTTGCCTTCGTTATTCTGGTCCCAATGATCCTCGACTTGTCGCGTTGTTTCTTAGTACTTCGTCCAAAGACTGGGCCAAGTGTGTTCCAGATCGAGCACCACCCTCGCTTCTTCTCTAACCACAGAGACGTCAAGGCCCGTGAAGAAGGTTGTTCGGATGCCAGGGAAGGTACGTGGTAGGCAAGGTGGCAGCTAGAGAGAGAGAGAGACCTTGGTCTGATGATGATAGCTGACGTAACCAGAGGGGAAAGATAGCAAGGAAGATGGGGATGAGAGGAGGAAGGAAGAGAGCGAGAGCGAGAGAGCCAGAGACAATGGGGGGAAGAGAGAGAGTGAGAGGGAAGTGGAAGAAGACAGAGAGGAAGAGAGATGCTGAAGGTTCAGTTCTGGGTTGGGCAAGAAGAACCACCATGTCAATTCATTCCAAATGAATGCTAATAAGGCCATTGCGAACGAATTTGTACGACATACTTTCACTTCATTCGGAATAGATACCGATCTCGCGATCTCTCCGTACCCAAGGCAAAAGATCCGGGAAATCTCAATTAATAATAATAAGAACCCATTATGGAGCTGCCAACAGACCATCAAAGGTCATCCTGAGAGTTCAAGAGCACGCGCTAGGGCAGACGTCGTGACGGCGTTGATGGATGGAGCAAGGTTGAGACAAGCTCTAATTCAGGTAACTACTGCCACAGCGATGGCCAGTATAGTGAGCATTTGAATTGATTCCTGGGGAAATTAGACAAGTAAGAGCACATTTGCCATCACACAGCCTCACGTTAGGCCGCTCTAGCTTGGTTGCACAGTAGCACACGTCAGCGGGCTTCTGATACGTTTAGGGTTCGAGGGTATAAGCGAATTGCAGACGAAAGGTGCCAATTTTCTTGTTGCTAACCGCCTGTACGAGGGCTAAGGCAGAGTAAAGTGGCCGTGGTCCACGTCGGAGACTCAGCTCCGACCCTATCTGACAGCAAGACCTTCTGTAGATGCTGTGCGTGCTTTCTTTATTTTTGTCGAATGAGTGAGAGAACGCGCTTTCTGAAACTATCCAGCTCTAGTCGGTCCGGAGGTATCAGATGAAGAACTGGCCCTTAGTAAGTCTCTTTCGCGGCACCAGTAGGCCCTTGCTGGTTGCTGTTGCCAGTAGATGAGCAACAGGGTCTATACTACACTAGAGGGCAATATAGTCACAGCCCTCATAACTTTGCCCCGGTCTCTCGCGCGGTGTGCCCGACTTTTTTTCTTTTGGCTTCTCCGCCTCTTTCGTTCTAGTGCCTCGATGTCTTGCTAGATGGACTACGAACACGAGAACGCCACAGACGGCACCGAACAAGAAGAGAGAGGTAAGGAGGAAGGGCCGTTGCTCTATCGCAGAGTCCGCTCCTCGTCCTATATAAACGCCAAGCCTAGAAGGATGGAGATGCTCAACATATTTGAGCATCTTGTCCACCCGGATGGTCCCCAACCCTATGAGGAAGAGGAGCCGAAGAAAAGGGCAAAGTGGAAGGAGAAAAGAAGGGCGTGTCACATCAGAGATGGGGCCGTATCAGATGTTAGAAGGCTGAAAAGAACGCTTCTTGAATAGCAGGAGTGAGAAGCGAGACCTGGCGACGAGGCGAAGAGAGAGGGGCAAAGTGCTTCATAGTAGTATAGTTTATAGAGAGTATTGGGTTACCAGTGACGGGATCCCATCCCTCAGTAGCAGTGAAGCCCATATCACAGCAGACATCCCTCGAGCAAGCATTCCCACCAAGCGTGACGTCCCTAAACACCGCTGGGTCCACCTAAGTCATGAAACGAGAGTCAGCATGGCCAAATGCCAAAGAGAGGTCTTTAGCGACTCGTTAGAGCGACGCGAAGAGAGGAGGGAGATGCAAGACAGCGATAGTGCGTCGAGCATGGCTCTGCTATGCCAAAGATTGAGGGCAGAAAGACCAAGAAACAATCTAGGAAAGAGAAGCGCTCTAGACAGATAACAGAGCGAGACAGCTACCTTCTTCATATGATATAGGAGAGGGTTCACGAATCCTAAGGGCTTGCTGTTCTTCTGTAAAGATACATCGTTTAACAGAGATATTATACCAGCCACAAGAGGTGCAGAAGCTGAGGTGCCATCGACACTCTTGAAGTTTCCCTTCACCGAGACATTGAAACCGGAGCCTAGAGCGGCCACTGCAAACAGGAGAATTATTAATAAGATAGCGGACGTGACCGAGAGAGAGACCTTGGACCTAATAATGCAAAGAGAAAGGGAGGACCGAGAAGTTCAGAAGGCAAAAAGCATTTCTCGAGACAGAGCGTTCCTGAACCAAGCGCGACAGTAGGAAGAGAGCGAAGATTGACAGCTAGCCTTACCGTCCGGTATTCCTCTTCCTGCAGAGTTGAAATGCGACTTTCCTTTCTCCAGCACTAGACTGAGAGTTTGATCACGCGAGGCAAGAGTGTACCAGCCTGCAACGCTTTTCTCCTGTCAATCGAAGGCAGCAGGAATCAGAACTCTTTGTGGGCAGTCTTAAACAGCAGCGATAGATTCCGGATGGAATTAAATCATACAACTTAGCTACCACTACCACTTAGCTTGCAAAGAGTAGCGAAGCGGATAAGCAAAGTACCACTCTTACGATGAGAGAGTTGTTGGACAGAAGGCTCCAGATATATTGAACATTACCTGATAAGGAGGCCGGGCAAACACTTTGCTAAACCCTCCTGAGGTCGTGATCTGCACCGCTGAAGTGTACGCCGTGTCGCACGCAACCTCCTTCTTACCATCGTAGTATGTTCCTCCTATTGAGAGTACATATGGAGACGATGCTGGGAACTGAGGCTGCAGAGAGAAAAGGCATAGAGTTACATGCAGAAGAGAGTTAAACTGCAGGACCGCGAAGAACCAGAACAGTGACACTCAGCAGAGCTTGTAGAAGCGTTGGCAGCGACGCTTGTAAACCAAAAGCGATTAGTTCAGAAGGCTTTTAGTCTTTGGGAAATGCACCTGATAGCCCCACTTGTCAGCCATGCAGCGGCTATTCATATGCGAGATAAAGCCGCCCACACCGTCATCCCCCGCAGCCGCAACGATAGTTATACCTATTTCAGAGGACAAGGACAATCTTGATACAGAGAACAACCCATCGTCCACGTTGGCCTATCATGCTGCTTTGGATTCTGTACGCGCCTCTTCCCCATATCTACCACTCTGTTCCGGTAAACCTTCTTCCCGCAATGTATCGTCATTCGGTGTTGTTGCTTGTCTCGCTCTTTCCGTTGCCCCTTCCTCCATTTTTACGTGCCACGTACCTCTCAGCCCCGCCTTGATGAACTCTGTGTTCACTCGCTGCATGTACTCCGGTGACAGGAAGCTCTCATCATCAGCATAGCTATATGTAGAAGGAGGAGGAACAAGATAGCGATTAGAGTCAATAGTGAGGATGTTATTCAACAAGACATTGGAAGGTAAGCGTGCAGGCGGGCAGCCCGGCCCAAGATGAACACGCACCTAATTGACATGACATAGGGAGGGTCCTCCGCGGCATTTAGATCCAGCATGAAGCGCAGAAAAGGCTTGGCGTGATGGAGTTATTGAGACACAGCCGGCAGAGAAAGTTTTAAGATATGGAGATGATGGTACCGGAGACAACAGAGAAGGTGAGGCTAACTAGGTGAGCCATGGTTATGGCGCGGCGCAAAAGGGACCACAAGCAGCGGTTCAGGGTAGCAGTGAAGGAATTTGAAGATAGACAGCCTTGGGAAGACCCTTATAGGAAGTACCTTAAGGTAGAAGACCTGTTCTAGGATTTCTTTTGAGGAGACTCAGCGGACGGTAGTAACCATGACAGGGAAATTAACAGAGCGCCGGAGGAAAGAAGCAAGCGATCTCACCTCCTGGTTGGACTCGGACTTTGGCTGGGAATCATCATTCAACCCTTCATACTGCCACACCTCGGTCCTTATGTTTGGCGATACCGTCAACATCGTCTGCAAGTCCAGAGCTGGCTCTTCATCAAATAGAGTACTATTATCTCCTCTCACACTGACATCGGCCGACGGAGGATCGTGCCCATTTGCTCGAAAGTAGTTCTCGACATCATCTCTGTCAAACGCGAATCCAAAAAAAGAAGCGACGCCCTGCTTGTTCTTCCTCTGGGCCGATGAATATTTAGAGGAGTGGTCCTTGACGTTAGGGACTCCATACAATTGCCGCAATGAGTCAACCGTCGCAGAGTGCCGCTTACAGTCCGCACAAACAGTTTCTCGTCTGGTCTCCAAGACGATAGGTTGTATCTCTTCCCTCCTTCTGCCCTTTCTTCCCCATCCGCCATTGTTTCTGCCTTTAAGCTGCCCTTGCTTAGTTGTAGATAGCTTCTGAACTCGGGGGAGACGAAGGATGCCAGCAACAAAGTCAACGTGTTCGGCTACGGCCTCCGGTAATGAGTAGGGCTTATGCGCTCTAATAAACTGAGCGCTCGGTGAATCTTCCAAATGGAACGCGGAGAACTTCGTCCTAAGCATACTTTCAGCCTGAGAGACGGGCACATTGACATGGACATAGTCTCCATGACTAGATAGAGTGTACTCTTCTACATTCTGGGCCCTAAGAAACGAAACGAGCTCCTCCATTGCTGCCTCGGAAGGTTGGACGAGCTTTTTTATATCTTCTTGAGTTAAAAAGTGCTGATAAGTCTTTGAGTCCGGGTTGGAGATCTGGAGCAAACGGCTCTCGAGCTCGGCAACGTTGCGATGCTTCATGGCAAACGTTAGAGGGATGGTGATGTTCGTGGATTGCAAAGGAGTCTTTATCCAGGCAGTCCTGCCGCTTTCTTGCATGAAAATAGCACTTCTACGTTCTGCAGTCCCATCCAACGCATCTGCATGACTCTGTGTGGGGTCAATAGTTCTTTCCATTATCACCCAGCGGTCAGACCCTTCTTGGGAGCCCGGAGGCTCTAGACCGCCCTCCATTGCTGGCAACTGGCTGGGTTTCTCTGATGAAGGTTTACGATCACTTCATGGGCTTCTTGGGTAAATTGAGCACAGATGAGAACTGGCCTACACTAGGGTAGCTTAACCAGCGCTAGGAGGTGCTGGATGGATGTGGTCACGGTCAACAGCAAAACGTTCTGCGTGGAGATGCTAAAGCCGAAGGTTGAGAGTGACTGGCGCCGAGTAACGCCAATGATAGCTGTGGATGGCAGGTGATAACGGATTTGGGATTGGCTTATCTAATCAAGCTGTTGGTACTGTCAAACGTCGCAATCACGATGTCTCTACTGCACTCTTCTTCCTCTTATCAACATCTAATGGCTAGCAAAGCTTCAGGGAAGCCTTGGATCGAGGCATCATCTCGCGTCTTATGCTGGACAGAGGGAGGAAAGAAGGAGGAGCGCAGGTCCACGCGCCACATGCCGACCTTCAGATGGACGGATTGGGAGGAAGTGATGGGGAGGAAGTTCTTGCCCTGAAAGAAGTGATAACGAACCGTCACGATCTCCAGAACATACTAACTGTACGTTTTCAAGAATATGAGGCCTGACTGTAAGGACGGAACAGAGGAGTACCCTCTTATTTGTAATAAGGACAACGTCATGGGAGATTGGGAATTGGGGATTGGTATTGTCGTAACTCGAACGAACTGTGGACAGTAGTACTGCTTGATTCTAGAACCAACATCTATTGGTAACTAGAGATTCAAGTCTGAGATTTAGTTATCGCCCGTCAAGCTCTTAGTTGCTCTCTCATCATTCTCATCATCATAGAAAAGTGGTGGGATCTTCAAGGTGGTAAAAAGGGATTCTTGAAAAATTGGAAGCAAAACGAAGACGACGCCAATTTATCTGCCGCATGATAGAGACTGACGACTTGATGGAGACTACTTACTGAAGGCTCTACTTTGTATTCATAATTGCTCCAAGCCATTGAGAGACCTTGCGTTCCATTTGTAAGGAAGTTCGTCTCGGGGTGCGGCACTGCAGCTCTCCCTCCGAGTGAAGAGTAGGACAGGAAGCAGGAAGAGTGCGGAACCTTAAGAGATCAACCTTGGAAGGGGAACCATGGGTGGGAATGTCATTGAAGTGCACGGAGAGGGAGAATTTAACAGCCATCTTCGAAGTTCCGCGAATAAGAAGCTTGTAGTCGTTGACTTCTCTGCTACCTGGTACGTGTGTATAGCTTTGTGTGACCATGGATTATGGTGTGAACTAACGCCTTCTGTATCTCAGGTGTGGGCCATGTCAGATGATAAAGGTATTTTTGATCACTGAAGTGTTGCAGGGACTTGATAGGCACTAATGTGATGCTTCGCGTGACTTGGCAGCCTGTCTACGAAAATCTGAGTCTCAAGTATCCTAATGTACTATTCTTGGCGGTAAGCAAGTCTGCGCATGACGACTGAAGGACTTCTCTCTACAAGCGGTCATAAAGTAGTGCTGGGAAAGTAACTCCTCAAACTTGCAGCATCTATTTCTATTGCCCGTCAATTTTAGACATATGGTTAATCTTGGCTTCCTTCGTTGTCTTGGACTCTCTAGGTGGATGGCGATGAGAATCAAGATCTCTGCATGTCAAAAGGTCAGCCCTGCCGTCAATTTGCCCCTGTAAGCAACTAATTCTGTAGTTAATTACTCTCTGCACAGGTGTTCGCGGGTTCCCTACCTTTCACTTTTATATTGATTCCACGAAGAAGGCAGAAATTGTTGGAGCCAATCCGCAGGGATTGGAGCAGAAAATAATTGAGCTTCAGGCCCAAGTACGACCGTCATTTTCTGGCGAAGGATTTAGCCTGGGCAGCACTTCCACTGCTGGTCTGGACCCGCGAGACGCCAGACTGAAGAGATTTGGACTCACAACGAGCGGAGAAGAGGCCAAAAAAACAATCTCACCAACTGCTCCTCCATTAACTGAGCAAATCGCATCTGCTGCCCCTGTCGAGATAGTGGCGCCAATGGATACATCCGCGGAAGAAGGAGATGAAGAGGAGCAAAGGATGCTGGAGGAGGCTTTGAAGCTCTCCACGGAAGGTGAAGGAGAAGCCGATGGACAGTCCAAAGCGGCTCAGAATGGCCCTCCACCGGTGAATGAATCTTTGCTCGCCCAGGTAATTGTGTCAATAAGCCACAGTTCAACTCAAAGAGCAACATTCTACATCCCTTTCTATCTGTTCAGCTCCGGTTTAGCTGGCATGTTTTGGTTAAGAAGACACTCTATTTCTTCGTGTACTTTCGGGCAGCTCTAGTTCTTCGATGCGTGTTGTCTTTGCTATCTACTGATGTATGCTCAAATAGCGACAGACTCTCATTTGGCCTTTTATACTTCCGTTTCTCTCTGAGTCTCGCCGATTGCGGCCTTATGCCAGAACGTATTTTATTCAACACCTATCTGTCAGACTGTGGTTCTGACTCTTTTCCCCTAAATATAGCTCTTAGATATGGGCTTCCCAGAAGTCCGTAGCCGAAAATCCCTACTGGCTGGATCTACCTCTCTCGAGGCTGCAATAGAATGGCTATCCGCTCATGAGGACGATGAAGCTCTGGATGAGCCCGACTATAGTGCGTACATACGAGACGCACCATCTGCTCCTTTGACAGCTGAAGAGAAGCAGAGAAAGCTTCAGGAGCTAAAGGAACGCGCCGCCCAGCGTCGGAGAGAACGAGAGGCGGAGGAAAAAGAGGCAGAGAGGATAAGGGAGCTGGAGAGAAGGAAGACTGGAAAGGAAATGACTCATACCAAGGAGGAGTTACTGGCAATCCAGCTGAAAAGGGACGCTGAGTTGCGGAAGAAGGAAAAGGAGGATGCAAAGAGAGAGCGAGAAAGACTGCGGGCAGAGCTCGCCAAGGACAAGGCAGAAAGAAAGGCACGGGGCGGTAAACTGAGCGGTAAGCGACACAGGAGCTATAGTGCTCTCTTTCTGCACCCAAGATTCTGAATGAAATCTTAGCTCGCGAGCTCCATTATGCTCGTCTTATGTTCAGCTTTACTTTTGTCCTCCTGGCCTTGCAATGTTGGGTTCTGTGGCTGTTATGCATATTGATGCAACTTTTTGCAACAATTTATAATGACCGATTATCTTGCGTAGGTGCCCCAATAAGTCAGGAGGACCTTGCACCGCCCGGAAGCGCTCCGTCATCTAACCTGAAGAAGGTAGAGGCGAAACCACAGCAACCTCCGGAGGAGTTGATCAACATCGCGGTTCAAAAGCTGAGCCAATACAGGGTGGGCAACGACGGCCTTACTGCTATGAAGACACTATCGATCTACATCAAGAACATCCTGGAGAAACCCACAGAGGAGAAGTTTCGGAGCATTAATATGGAGAACAACGCATTCAAGAAGAGAGTTCTGCCGTTCGTGGGTGGCGTTGCTCTCCTTAAAGCTGTGGGATTTGTTAGCAATGAAGAGACAAAAGTCTTGGAACTGAAGGGTAGCGATGAAGGCATTTTACGTTACGCTCTGTCCCGGCTAGACTCAGGGATTCAAGCTTATGCTGCCTCTTGAGCGCTGCTACTCCATTTATAAAATAAGTCAGCCTAATTACCGCTGTCAATACCAGTCAGGGCAAGGCGCTTCCTTTCGCCTTCCCGTCCGCGTGTGCCGCTCCACGCGCAACTGTATCAAGTTCCTTATAGCATACAAGAACAAGCTCTAAGAAGAGCTCGGACAGGAGAACATGGAAGAAGTAAAAGACAGCCAAGCTGGATGTAAAAGCATGAATGGTGTGTTCTTTCTCTGGAATCCACTACTGGCTCTTCCCTCACGCTTGTGCCACACAAAGGCGAATGTTTGTTGAGGTCCCTAAAGCTATTCATTTCCAAAGGCCCGGAGCTGCGATGGACAAGTTCTGTTTTGGTGAGGACTTAGGCTCCTGTGGTGGACGGAAGTATGATGTAAACCAGATTATACTGTCCGTGACGGCGTAACTGATCATTGCCGGGACCAGAAGAAATTCGCATTGATGAATGCCATGACAGTGTAGCTAGCCACACCACAACTGCTCAAAGGGTTGAAGGCTCAGCTGTGTGGACGCGGACCGCCCAGCGTCGGCCCATCTATCAGTTGAGGCAATTTCTATTGTCGCAGGGTTGCTTGTGACTTCTTTAGGCAGTAGATAGGCTTACCGCGATCCGCCTCCACGCCATCATAAGAATGACAGTTTGGCCTCAGAAGAGACCCTTTAGTGCAGCATCAACAGCATCACCAGCAATGACAAAGAACTCTGTATGCTGGACTTCTAATGGATGAAAGACCTTCACTCTGTGAGAATGATTGTTGGAACCTTCCAAGAAAGCTCCGTGTTGATTGGTGCGTCTGTTCTTCTTGTGCGACAGGGATCCAGACTCTTTCTGGACTATCAGAGACTCATCCGTGTACTGGTCAGAGCAAAATTTACCAGGTCGAAGACTGTCAACGATCCAGCAGGGCTGAGTGAGCGCATTTTACCAGTGGCAGTTCCTTCTAGGCGACGATGGCAACTCCAGCCCACGTCCGTGTTTCGAAGAGGATGAGCTATCTGCTTCGCCACTCAGACGAGCTTTGTATGGATAGAGAAGGTTGGGCCTCAATTGACGACCTCCTCAGTCATCTTAAGGGAGTGTCCAGGTCTGTTCTGCAAGAGGTTGTTGATACCAACAACAAGAAGCGCTTTGAGATTCAAGGAGAGAGGATACGAGCCTGCCAGGGCCATTCCGCCCGTACAGTTCAGTCTTCGGATCTGGAGAGCACTTGGGAAGTAGTGGACACAACCAATATGGCACTCTATCATGGCACAAAGCGTACGAACGTTGACTCCATCCTTGCTACAGGTCTGAATGCCGCAACCAGGACTCACGTTCATTTGGCAGAGTCAGCAGATAGCAAGGTTGGGAAGCGAGCAAACGTCGACGTGCTCCTTAAAATAGATGGCAACGTCCTGCGAGCGCATGGTATCGAGGTCTACAGGGCGAGTAACGGTGTATTATTGGCCTCCTCTGTGCCGCCCGATGCAATACAGGTCTACTCACAATCTCCATCAAGACTTGGGGGAGCTCGTGCACGCTCTTGAGAGGCTGTCCTCAAGTGATTTGTCAATGGATCAGAGTTCCGTCAAGTGCCAACTCTTCCAGAATGGCGGCTCTCCATATCAATCTCCTTGCTAAGCCGCAAAGCGAAAAATCACGTGCTTTGGACCACCAACAAGGGGAGTTGACTGTCAAAAACTCTCCAGCTCGATGAGGATGCTCCATCATCAACCAAGGCGTCAGACAAAAAAGAGATAAGGCAGTAGTAAGAGCTGTATCTTCTTGGGGTCTGTGGATAAAGCAGAAAGGGTTTTCATAGGACTTCTAGGCGTAGATATCATAGCTCTTCTCTTCACGCACTAGTCTCTGCACGGACCAAGAAAGAGTCTTTCTTCTCGTGGCATCACGGCTCGCAGGGATCCCATGAAGCTGCAGCTTGAGCAGCTGAGATCATCGGCATTGGACCCTCGGCGAGGCAGACAGAGAGATAATCGCTTAGATTATTACTACTCCAATCCCTAGCTACATATAAGCATTCTTATTTATTATTACTCCAACCACAGCAAATTCGCGTCTCCATCTCATGCCAAGAAAACTTCCACTTTCTTCTTTTTTCATAGTTCTCTTCATTGTCGACGGCGGTGGGGCTCCAGAGTCCCATGGAAGGAGGCGCGCGCAGGCTTGTCGTCTGGCGCTATAGTATTTGCCATTGAGAGTGCTCTAAGTGGTGAGATACGATCTGATATGCTATGGCGGAAGGCGGAGATGTGGAAGAAGAGTGTCGAGCTCTACAGGCGGAAGAGAGAGAGGTGCTGGAGGTATGGACTAGGATCGCAACCTATCCTTGTCAGCAAGGTGATGTCATACTAACCGTGCAATAGGCTATCTATGGAGAAAGCTATCAGCTAATAGAGGAAAAGCATGGCGAGGCAGATGGCACGCCGAGAGCGTGCTCTATTCGCATTGACCTCTCCGAGTCAGAATTGCCAGAAGCTGCTGTTTTCTTCCATTTGCCAGTCACTTATCCCCTGCTGGAGCCGCCAGTAGTGCAAGTTGAAGAAGAAAGCGGTCGACTGACGGAGGAGATGAAATCTGATATTGCAGAGCAAATGGTGATGCAGAGGTCTTCCATTTAGTTTGTCTTTAGCCTCCGTTCTCCTTTGTTTCAATTGTTCAAGCGTGGTGATCGACTCTATGTGCACTGTTCCTCCATCTCAGTCGTCCCTTCTGTCCGAATTAGATGGCTGCGTATGAGGAGATGAAGGGTGAGGTCATGGTCTTCCGATGGATGGAGCTGGTCAAGGACTACATTGCTGAAAATGTATCTGTTCCGGAAGAGGATGAGCACGTTGCATTACATCGAGAAGGAGAGATTGGGGAAGAGGATGAGACGCGCCGACAAGTAAAAGATGTTCAGCAGATGGAGGAGGAGACAGAGCAGACCAAGGACCAAGAAGTAGGGTTCACCATCAGTTTCCTCTTTGGGTCCGTCCTACTCCATGCTTTCTCTGCTTTGCTCTTCTGCTGTGCTAATTGATGGGGGTCGTCACCCTCATAGAGTAGCTCCGCCGACCCTAGTGTGATCAATTCCCTCCCTCTTGGATGCTCCCCTAAGGCGGTTATGGCTGGGAGACTGCTTCTGTTACTGTCTCTGTATACGCCCTAGATTCCTCCTCTTGTCCTAACAACTTCTGTCTCTTGAATGTGCCGAATAGCGGTCTGCGTCTGGGTTGTCCAGCCTTACCCTGCCAGAGATCATCCACGGCGAGCCCTTCACAGATCGCAAGAGCACCTTTCAGGTAGGGCATAGGAGATGAAAGTAGAGAGCCGGAACGTAAAGGTTGTCTGTCATCCTGGTGGCAAATGGAGCACCAGGAGAGACGCCTTGGAACCTTGATAGATGCAAGAGAGCAAGATAGAAGAGGCTTTAAGAAGGAGGGAGAGAAGTGGGGCAGAGCCACGGGGTGTAGCGACCAAGATAGATCGTGATACTAGAGCCGCATAGCGACTTATGCTGAAATAGAGGAATTCGGGAACGCGAACTAACGTAGATTCGAAGGAACCCAATACGGGAGGAGAGTCGGCGTGGAGAAGAGGAGAAGAGAAGGATGTAGGGATTGACCACTTGTAACCTTTCTTAGGCTCATTTGGCGCGCGTGCATAGTATGGAGGAAGTGCAGCTGGTGATGAGAGAGCTGCTCAGTGATAGGAAGATAGCCAGGGCAACCCACAACATCATGGTAACATCCAGCTAGAACTTTGTAATCCTTTATTGTCGTTGCTCCCTCGCTCTTATCCTCTTGGCTCCAACGAGCTGCAACTACACCTAGACTAGTGGTGAACTTCTAGCCCTCACCGCACTTCCTCGTGCTCCACCGACCGGTAGTGCTGAAATCGTCCACATGGTTGCTGATCTCCATTCTGTACGTATGATAACCAGGCCTACCGGTTCTTCGACGCAGGCCGGAACATTCTTATGAAAGACAACGACGATGACGGAGAGACTGCAGCCGGGAGCCGGATGGCACACGTAATGGAGATAATGGACGTTAGAGACGTGGTGGGTGGCTCTCTCCTTCTCTTGTACTCCTGTTGTTCTGTGCTCTCCTCTGTCTTCTTCATTCTTAATCCCTTCCGCCTCTGGGCTTGCTTGCTCTTCGCATCTGTTAGACTGGGGCGATGTTGGTGTCTCGCTGACAATTGGCTGCGTCATCTTCGTCTCCTAATCTCCTTTCTTTCTGATCGCGACATAAATCGTCAAAGACCTTTTACCCATCCCATCGGTCTCTATGGCACTTTGCGTCCTCTATCTCTTTACTCTCTTTCTCCAGTGTGCTGCTCTCTCACCCTGGCACCACTTCCATCCCAGCCACACTACTCTGCAGAATGGCTTCCTACATGTCATCTCAAATCATGTCTATCCCATAACTTGCAAGCTCCACGGATATAGTCAGTGTGACTAAGAAATGACCGTCACTGTTCCTGTCACCTCAGATTGTGGTCGTTTCCCGATGGTATGGTGGTATCCAGCTTGGGCCTGACCGCTTCAAGCACATCAACAACTGCTGCAGAAAGATTTTGGAGGATTGTGGATTCACAGGGCAGGCAGGACCAGCAGGGAAGAAAGGGAAGGCGAAGAGCAAAGGAAGATGATATGAGAGAGAAAAATTACTTCCTGCACCGCCGTTATGGGGCTGTTAAAAGGCCTGGGACTATTTATTATGTAGACTGTATGCCGACTACGTTGAGTCACTCTTTCGCTTCCCTAGCCCTACGAGCGCTCCACTACATGCCCTACGATCCGGTCTCAAAGATATCCCATGCTGCATCCAAGAGCGTGGCCATAGACCATGCCTGACAGTAGCAGCTGAATGGACAGAAATTTCCTGCATGCGGAAAGGACGGTAAGGATGGGGTCATCTTGGAGCTCAATCCAACTTGGCCGTGAAGGACAGAGTGGGACAGTTAGAGAGTTTCATAGGGAGGGCATCTTATGGACAGAAGACCAAAAGAGGTGGATTAGATTTGCCCTATAATGGAACTGTTTCAGATAAGGTAGGCCAGGGACAGTGGGCGAGAGGTAGA
>FLMG01000427.1:22480-40248 GCA_900088475.1 Hyphochytrium catenoides | reverse complement strand
TAGTAAGCTCAGGAAGGGAGAGTTCAGGTACTGTCTTCATGTGCTCAAAGTGGTTGATGGTGGAGGCGGCGAGGAACCTCTTTCTAGCTTGGTGGATGGCTTTGACACTGGCGCCTTCATTGACCACGAATTGGAAACAGGCACGAATGTAATACCCTAAGGGCCACAGCCACTCTGGCCCCTGTCAATGTGGACGAGGAAAGAAGGAGAGGGAATTTGCGCGCGTCAGAGAGTGAAATGATCAAAGAAAACTAGAACCAAATAAAGACATTAGGTTGATAGTACGGGAAGTGCAGAAGGTTCAAAGACGAAGTCACTCTTGGGGTGAGCTGTATTTCAAAGCTTGTCGCAGTTGACGGCAGACAAGGGTGTCGAAAGGTATCGGGAGGACTGAGCGGTGAGAGGTAGCGACTTAGGCATAGCGTCGCTCACACAGGCGTGGAAAAGATCTTCCCGTACGTGCATAGCCTCACAACGGAGCGGAAACAACTTGGTGATCTACCTGGTGATAATTGAAACCTCTGGCTATACTTCCATCCGTGGAGTCATTCGAGTTGTCATAGCAACCTCGGTAGGCCCAGTCTGTCGGGTCTAAGGTCTTCACTCCTAGTTGT
Organism: Hyphochytrium catenoides; assembly: GCA_900088475.1. NCBI lineage: Eukaryota > Hyphochytriomycetes > Hyphochytriales > Hyphochytriaceae > Hyphochytrium > Hyphochytrium catenoides. The sequence continues at coordinate 39,634 of FLMG01000427.1, read as the reverse complement.
TCCTTGCCCAGTAGATACCGTTCGATAGTATTCAAGGCTAACTTTGCGTGATCAGGGTTGAAAAGACCAGGTGCAACTGCCATCGCAATCGCCTGGTAAAGCAAAGGAGATTTGAGAGCTCAGGCCACATGAAGGAGACTGGGTGTGCTAGAGATGGAGAAGCCGAGAGTAGTAGCGTGGTTACGCCTGACGGTACGCCAAATGCCGAACTGGCAGATCGAGAGAGGGGTATCAAAGTGAGGCTTACCTGGTTTGGCCTTAGCTGATAGTCTGTCCAAACGATGCTGCTGCGAAGGACATCTTTGTAGATTCCTCTCTTGTTGATCAATTTCAAGTCCACTTCATACAGATCATCCTCCTCCGGCACCTCAGGGATGTAGAAGTGACGCTCAAAGTTGTCCTAGTAAAATTGCCGCGACAGGAAGGCACGTCGGTTAGGTATATGTGGCAGAAGCCAAACATATGGCATGTAGCATTCCCCTAGAAGCTTCGAGGGGACAGAAGCATACAAAGGAAAACACGCTTGGACTACAGCGAAGGGTGTGTTACACAGCATAGCAGATCGGCCATGCGAAGAACAGTTGCAACGGGAAGTGAGCATGAACTAATAGACGAAGGTTGGTACGAAAGAAGCTAACCATATCACCTGCAGCTTTTGGTACCACTCTTTCCAAGTTAACTTTCTCTCCTTATCCTTGGAGCCAAGTTTGACACCTTGGTAGGGGTATTTAGACGCCACTTCCGAAAGCCACTTGACCGTAGAGGCCAACAGTCCAATAATCTATAATTTGACAGAGTCAGGCGATACGCGACACAGGCCGGCTTCAATGAAGATAGCAAGGGTCACAGCGCCGTTGGGTTGTTTGTTCTATGTGTTGCAGTTCTAGCCTTCAAGCCCTTTGCCGTCCATTGCAAATCTATCTCACCTCCACATCTGCTCCATCTCTAGGCGTTGCAGGTACTCCATCAGTTCCTGCCTCCTTTGACTCTCCCATTTTGTCCATCCAGGTGCCACAGTTCGAGCTGGTGAGTATGAAGAACGGTCTTAGGGGCCACCGGTTTACATCGCTTACACTAGTGCCACTATGATTTGAAGAGCAAAATAATTCGGGGAAGAGCAGATTGGAGCCATGCACTGAAGAATAAAAGCCGATAGAGTAGAACGCACGGAATCTGGAGACAGAGCGAGAAGCATTCTTGGGACATTCACCTGTTCCCTCCATAGATAAATCCTGTCTCTTCCTCAAATCTCACTGAGATGTTGAATCCTTCATCTTTCATATGTGAGTCAATCTGGGCACCGGCGTTCCATTCCCTAAAGGAAATGCCAGACGCATGCGCTTGAAGAATCTTTTGCATGATCTCAGCAAGCGTTGTTTCTTGAGGCTTGAGCGCTAAGCAGTACGCGGAAAGGAAGAAAGGCCGAGAGTTTTCATGTGGTTACTAGTCAGCGATGCAGTCCAGTATACGAAGCCCCGAGGAGTTAGGGGATGAAAAGAGCCCAACGTCAGAAGATAGCAAAAGCCTCCTATGAAGCATAGAGCCAGAGAGTGGCGGCTATAAAAGCTAAAGGCAGCGCTGAAAGGGGGAAAGCAGAGACTGAAACTCACGAGCGCTCTGATTGTCTGTGGAATACTTGTGGACCACCTTCTCATTCAGGATGCTGACACCATTAGGAACTAACTTCACATAGTCTTGAATCGCCTGAGCAGGAGTAAGGGAGGTAAAAGGAGTTAAGCGAAAGAGTTAGAGAAAGGAGAAAGTCAAGAATGAGAGATCCCTCCCTAGCGAAGAGAGAAGAGACAAAGGAACTCGACATTGAAGAAAGTGGCCAACTACAGGGAGAAAGTATTTCGCTCGCATAGATTGTCCGGCTGTAGAGGTTTAAAAATGGGAGATACATCAAGAGCCGTATCTTGCCTGGAGGAACCACCAGGTAGCGTCTCTAGCATTATAGCGGGGGTTCCGCCCGCCGTCCATAAGGTTGGGGATTAGTCCGTGTCGCATGACTGAAGCGAAGGAAAGTATTATTTTCTTCGCTTCCTCAAATCTTCCCGTTACCAGCAGCAGTCCCCGCAGAGAGATGAACGTGTCTCTGCCCCAGGCCCTCATGAAACCCGTAGCAAAATGAGGAAGCCCGGCCGCCATGGAGGGCCCGTGGCCATAAGACTGGGCAACGGAAGACGAAGAAAAAGGGGAAGGTAGAGCTGCCACGTCGAAAAGAGGAGCGGAAGGAATCTCCCTGAGGAGCATGAAAGACGTCAGGGATAGATCTCGGACAAAATCTCCGTTTTCCTGGGAGAAGCTTCCGAGCAGACGAAGTGCGCCTTCCTTGAGCTCTGAGAAGAGAACTTTGATAATGTTCCAAAAGGCCTGAGGGCGAAGACCTCGGGGAACCTCATCAAGGCTGCATCACGGAGCATAGAAGAGGCGAATTGACACTCATGTGAGCGCTGAGTGAAGAAAGTCCTGTCATTTGAGACAGATCGAAGAGTGCTAAGCAGGCCAAGAAGGTATAGGAAGACGGGAAAGAAATATTCTCCATAGACCCACGAAGGGGGAAAGGCGGCTTGGTTGTCAAGGCAGAAAACAGATGAAACTGTCCAGGATGGAGTTGGCGGGTATTCTTACGCTGAGAAGTATTTCTTCATCCACTGCTGGATCTTCGCGCATGACTCTATTCCATCCAACCTCCCAATGAGATAGTCAGCCAGCCAATTGCCCTACATTGTGGCAGGAGACGACAGGATCAGCTAAGCATTTCGTAGGAGATCAGCAAGGCTCAAAGAGGATATGGATATCGGAGAAAACAACATTGAAGAGATAGCGCGCACAAATGTGAAGTCAATGAAGATAAGGATGATGAGAGGTGACGAGCCGTGCGAGGAGATACTGACCTGTCTTATATTCTCGGCTAACGCATGCCCGAGGTCATTGCCTTCCCTCATCTTCTCGAACACGACATAAGGACCAGCCACACCGCACCATAGAAGATCACCTAGGTATATACGCAAGACAATGAGTTTGCCGGAAGGGCCAACACAGCCAACAGACAGACGACGAAAGGTGCTGACGAAGTCATGGCAGTGAAAAGCAGGACTGACACAACGTATTCTTCTGAGGAAGTAAAAAAGTTCCACAAAACTCAAAGAAAGCGGGAGCTGGACAGTGTACGTGGAAAGCCGCTAGCATGGAAAGGTGCTGGTTCTTATACCGTAATTCGGGATATTGTAAGGCCCTCTTTTGCCCTTACTGACATCCCACTCTTCTGCGCTTGAGGAGAAGAGAATATGACTATAGTCAAGAAGCGAGAGGGAAGACTTCTTCACTATGTCCTGCAGCTCCCCTTGTGCATGTGGCGGCAGCTCTGAGAAGAGACAAAGAAACAAAGGTTTAGAGAAATGAGGAAGGCCATAAAAGTTATTTTTGAGATCAAACATAACCAAGAGAGGGGCTGGCAGCAAGTCATTCAACTGGTGCACAAGAGACGCTTGAATAGTGGGAATGTGAAGCTTCGAGACGCAGTAGCCTCGGAGTACGAGGATTATAGGTAGAATCAAAGGAGGGATTGTCGGTTTACCTGTCGTAAGGGCATCCTTATCCTTCGTTTCGTAGATAAAGAGGTTGCTAACACCCCTTGTCACTCCATTAACATCTTGGGTACCAGCTTGACCATTAGCGGCATTGGAGGCTTTGCGCATAATGGGGGAGACTTCAAAGGCAAGGATGGACCCTGGGACAAACTCTTTGCTGTTGAAGTGGATGATAGTGCAGTCGCCTTCCTCTCTGGCAGAAGCGAGCGCGGAATAGTCTGTAGTGCTAAAGAGAAGAGAGCTGGATAGTCCGTTAATGAACTTCGGGTCATCCTTGAACTCCTGCGAGGTCGTAGAACGAATGTGGATCGTAAGCGAAATGCGCAATCAGGATACCTCTAGGGGCAAATACAAGAGAATGACTCGAGGAACGAAGATGCCTGTATGAAGCAAAGACTTCTCTACCTGAGGAGGTACGCGTAGGCTAGCAGCAATAATCAGCTTCGTAATGCGGCCTGCTTGTCATGACCAGGTCAGTTTTGCTCTAGCTTGATAATGCGCTTAATGAGGACTCCATAAGAAAGATTGACATACTGCTGAACTGCTTAGCCTCTACAAACGGTCCACTTTGTCCCTCTTGCGTCCTTCCTCCCCCATTTACCCTAGCCCAGAATCTTTCAGCTATCCCGTGCCCACAATCTTTTCCCACGTGCCTTGGATTTTGACCGGGACAATAGAAGGAGGAGACCAATCAGCAAAGCCTGCCTGCGGAATGCTGAGATGGGGATCCCAGCGGTCAAAAGCAGTCCTGCAGATCATAACGACACTCTTATGGTTCGTGGGATGAGAGCGTGTTACGGTGAGGAGGTCGTCCTGTCCGTCCGCCTTCCCATGATATGAGAACACCTCCGTATAGCCCTCCGCTGTAGAGATCAAAAGACAGAGGTAAGAGCTGGTAGGCGGGTATAGACGGAGGATTTTATTAGTATCAACAGCAAAAAGGTTGACAGGTTGGAAGGAGACAGGTGAATAGATTATTGGCAGCCACTCCCATCCTCTCCAGAAGACTTACCTGCGAGCTTGATATGGAGTTTGTTCAGCACACTCTTTGCCCTGTAGATACCTCTGTGCATAGCCTTTTCTACTTCTTGTTCCTGGACAGGCCTGGAATCGTGTTAGGCTACTTCACTCTATAGGGTGAGTGCCAAGTTTCCGTTAAAGAAGAAAACGTACTTGTACAGTCTCTTTTCCGTGACTACAGAGAGGTAATGTGGCACAAGCATATCAAAGCCAGCCGTGGAGCCGATAGCCGCTGCTGTCATTGCCACCAGGGCGGCGGTGGGGAGAGCGTCTGCCGCCTAGAATAATAAAAAGAGAAGCAGATGCTGAGACAGCGTAGGCACCATTACAAACGAATCCAGTACTCCGCTTGCGTAATGGTTACTGTGTGACATCGCTGCTTGTTTGGTTTGTGCAGTCAAGCATACTTCACCCAGCAGAATATTCCGTGGCCTCTTCTATTTCGAGGTTACCCCGGGACGCAAAACTATGACACGACCTTTGCTCAACATCTCCTTAGCGCTTTGTGCGTACCGTTCGTTTTTGAAACGGCGTTTCATTATCGTGTGTGCAGTCATAGAAGATGGCAGGGAGAGGAGATGGGTAGCACTTTCTTCTGGCCTCCTCCTCTGATACCAAGGAACCGACCGGTCGGCCACTATGGATGTGGATCATATGGGAAAGAGTCTTCACATCATAGGCCTAACCAGAAAGAAAGGGACACAGGAGGATATTTGAAGCGTCGGAGAAAGAAAGAAAAAAGAAGTGAGAGTGACAGCGTCAATCCTATCTACACTAGCCCGAAGAGTTAACCTCTTTGGGAGGAGCGAACATACGGCTATAAAGAAGCCAATGACCGCCGCAGCTAGTAGCCAAGGCAGCGGTACGCGAGAAAGAATGGACTAGGAACCTTGCTCTCTCCCTACCTGCATGGCCTCTCTAATGAGTGCAGATATTCCCAACTCGTGACAGTAGCGAATATCCAACTGCTGTGACCCTGTAAAGAGCTCGGCCACCACGTACAACTCTGGGCGGACCTGTATAAAGCCGCATGCCCACAGCAAAGTGAGGAAATTTGACTTAGCCCCTCGCCAGCATTCCTATTCTCAAGATCAAAGAATGGTACAGTAGCATAAAGAATGGTAGGAGAGAAGAGACAGCCGGAAAAAAGACGAGGTACATAATAGCGAAAGGAGGTGGACGGATAGGGTCACCTGTTCTCAGCCGCAAATCCCCATATACCATATTTCAAAGGAAAGAATGCATGCAGACTCAAACTTTATTTACACAGCAGCAGCAGTAGTAGTGGATACCTCTCTAGCTGCATCCAGCATCGCAGCGGCCACATGCAAAGGGGTCCCGTGAGCATTGTCAATCCGAAGACCCTGGAAGAGGCGAGCCATGTCCTGTACAAAGGACAAACCATGGGGATAGTGAGCAGAATCTCCCCGGCAAAAGAGGGATAGAAAAGCATGAAGACTTCCAGCTATTGTGGGGTAGGATGAGAAGGAAAGAACTCGAGAAGACAAGGACAAAGAGCTTGCAAATTTACAGATAGGAGTCGATAGTAGTAAGGTCCAGAGCAAAAGGAGGAGCGCCAAGCATCAGGATGGGGAATGGTAAGAGAGACCATTGTGTTGCCAATGGTAGCCAGAAGGAGAAGGGGGAGACAGAGAGATAAAACGTACCTGGATGTAGCCCCTCATATGCTGCCACAGCCAGGGAGAGTCAGCTTCATTCTCGCCATAACGCAGCTTCACGCAGTCTCCCCAGATCACGAGATCACGTCTCAAATAAGCTGACGATGCCGCAGGTGCAGGACCAGGGGCAGCAAAGTCAATGAGCGGATTGCCTAGTCATGTAAGTGTGGTTAGCAGAAATAGCAAAGCCATTGATAGAGCTTTAGCGAAGAAAGTCAGTCAATTATCGTGTCCTCAAACAGTGAAACCAGATAGGTTATACTTTGGTAGAATTAGTCATCTAGTATGTTCTTATTCATGAAATTTTGAGCGGCCATCTTCAGTCACTGCGGCCGGTAGCTCCTCTTACCATTCCATATAAATCCATTGTTGGCAAAGGCTGTGGGGCCTTGGAACTGCAGGTGGTAACTGCTTCTCCTCCGGGTCAGTCTCCGGGCAGTAGGGGAAGACTTGGACGATGACGGCAGGGTGAAGTAAGAGTGGACAATTGGCCGATGGTGCTCCAGTGAGATCGAGAGCTTCCCTGGGATTCAGATGAGGTCGAGTGAGGTGGAGAGCCAACCAAACACCGGGTTCAAGCAGCTGGTGAGACTAGATGTTCACTATCAATCAGCGAGAGGGAACTTGGTGTAGGGAGGAAGCTGGGTTGTGTTCATTCATAGAACTACTTTTGAGAGAAACGATAGGGAGCGAGAAATGTTGCTGAGCACTCTAGAAGCCACCAGTCATACCGGCCCGTCTATGAGGGTTAAGCCAGTCATAATGGGCTGTTCCTCTCATGCTTTTGATGGCGCTAGCCATATCTTCATCATAGCGCTGTCTGAGAGCCCAGTTTAGGGCGCCTAAGCCGTCACGGTAGCGATGGCAGGATTCTTCAATCGTCTAAGGAGGATATTTGGGCGGGGCGTCCCAGGCTAATCAGACTAGGCAGCGAAAGAACAAGCGAGAGTATTGGAACGCAATGCCCGCAGGGAAGGATAGACGGCCAACCAAGCTATTCAAAATGTAGAGAGGAGCGAACAAAGAAACATGAAGAATGACTGAGACGAGGAACCAGCAAGTGCGCCTTGTCCTGCTTCTCAAAATCTACTGGTTTGGCGTACCGTTGCATTGATTCCTCTCATAGGAGGCGGACTGAAGGCTCGAAGAGCAGCCTCGACCTGCACTTTAACAGCAAACCTTCCTCCTTCCTTACTATCCATCAGGCCCTCAGAAAGAAGATAGCCCGTCTTATCGTCGATCTCATGATAGTACGGAGAAGGCACAACTTCCTCTCTTCCGCGTAGAGAATGGCTCTTCTTCTCTAAGGCATGACGGAGATCAGCCACTGCCTTTTCGACATCCACCATGTAGTACTCCCATAGCCTCAGTGTTGGAATCTGAATACCGTCAAAGGCACGTAGAGTAGGAGAAAACAGATAGAAGAACGCGTTAGCTAGGGCGGAGAAGAGAAGTCCACCAAGCGCTAACCTCTTTCTCAAGCTCGCCAATGACAGCATCCACGGCCTCAACTGAATCCATGAGGGAGCTAATCGACTTTCCGGCTAGGGACCAGTAACAGAAGAAGACAAGAGAAAGTTAGCTAGACGATTGACGTTGAACTATAGTGATGCCAGCAGCCATGTGAGAGAGAAAGACATGCATTGCCCGAAGGAACGGGGTCGTGACTAGGATAATAATAGCCGTCCATACGTATTGGAGCATGAGGCTCATAGACCTGGGGACCAGCCAAATTCTCAATATCCTGTCTCCTCCCGTCTCTGCCTCTCTTCTTCATCGCTCTGTCTAACCTGGGTCTTTCCTAACTCCTCTTGCCACTTGGTCAGAGATGTCCAGCACTAGCTCGTCCAGTTCAAAGGCAGGACGAAGGTGAGGAGAGTTCTGAAGGTTGTAGGTCGCCTCTGGGTGATCAGAGAGCCAGGGGGAGGAATGGGCAGTGTGATTCAGGACGATGTCCGTAAGGAAGGTCAGCCCGTAATTCTTTTCAAGATTTTCAAGGCCTGCCTTTAGGCCGTCATACTTCTTTTTCTGCAGTTAAATGAGGCAGTAAGTAAGGCATGAGGAAGGCAGACATTGGAAAGAAGTGTGATAGTATCAGGGGGCACAGGGTCAGTTAGCGAGATAAGACCAAGGTATTCCCTAGTTCAATGGAGTGATGCAAGGCCAGCAGCAGGGTAGGAATGCCTAGCAGCGGACGACAAGGTGATAGCTTATCGTCCTCAAACGCTCACTTTTCACGAGCGGATAGCTTCTAACAAGGAGAGAAAAGACACTCCTCACAACCTGCCAGGCCTTGATGGCTGTCACGTCAGAGGAATCGGGCTTTCTGAGCTCTGGGAAGAGATAAGAGGCAATCTCCCTCTGCTCATTGACAGAGTAGCTACTATTGCTCTCTCCTAGTTCCTGCACTGGCGGAAGGTGGATCATGTTGTACCCTAGCACCATTAGAAGAGAGAGAACATCCATCAGAGAGAGGTTACCATCGCCAAAGAGCGAGTAAGAGAGGCTGCGTTCATTCGCTAGTCTAGTGAGCTGACTATATATATATATGTAAGCGTTGCGAGACAGGACAAGGGAAGGAGGGAGAATCAGAGACCTCAGGCCAGTAAGCCATTATAAGACGCCTTTCTGTCTCTCTCTCCTCGGTCAGCACCGTACTCTCCACATTCCTCGGTCCTCTGTGTCCTGTCTATACTATTTTTAAAGCCTTACCTAGGGGCGCCATCTCTCGGAAGACATCAGGCCAGCTCGAAACCGGCCCACACAGCTTGGTCAGCATGGTCTGCATGCAAAGCCCATTCAAGGGTAGACCGCACCCGTTCACCACCAGAACAGGGTCAATGATAAAACGCACTGAGGAGGAGCGAACAATCTCATCGTCCCCTATAACATCATTGTCCATCCCGGCACGAAATACCCTTCTGCCCTCAACATAGAGTTCGAATGCCCCCGCACGATCTGACGCGATATGGCCTATCCATTCGCCGTCCTTAGAGGAAGAGTCAGAGCCAGCAACATCAAAGAATTCTGTCCTCTTGAACGGCGTGCCTTTAGGTGGGACGTTCGTCTTCACGCTGACGGTGCCCTGTACTCGAGAAAAGAAGAGGGATGAACAGACAAGAAGCAAGACCAGTGAGTGCTGAGGAGAAGGGCAACATTAAATATTTACTTGCCATGTCAAAGTAGCCTGGAGGAAGGATTATTCTAAGACGGCGGTTCCTTGGAACCTTCAGCAGCCCTTCATGAGGAGGACCGCCAGTGCTGTCCAGCCTGAGGATCGACTCCTCGTGGCTGCCGTCAGGCTGCGTTCCTGACTTGCTCATAGCTGTCAGAGCTCAGTCTTCACTATCCAGAGTTGTCCACTAACTTTCACCCGCTTTGTTTGCCAGTCACAACTGGCAGGCTAAAGGACAATTGGCTCTGCAGCCCTACCAAGACGATGTAAGCCTGCCTTGAGGTCTGACTCGTAGCAAGGACATCCGAAAGTGTGTCCTTCTTCAGCTCTACTTCCGCTGCCTGACAGCCTTCCTGGAGATTAAGTTGCAGTTTGTTCAAGGATCAGATCAGAAGGCAAAACATAAGATACAAAGATTTGTCACCATGCAAGTAGGTATCAAGGATAAAGAACATCAAGATTGATTAATAACGGTATACACGTGGTGCTTATTTCTGATAACAGCTACTGAGAAGTTTGTACACGTTGAAGATCCTTTCAGACGCCGTCATCTCGTCACAGTACCAGCTTTGAGCCTTGGTCGCTGATGATAGAGCTATCCCCAGCTTCCTAGAGTTGAATGTCTTCCTGCCATCGCGCGCCGATGCGCTTAATGCGATCCTCAACTTTCCCCTGAGATAAGGGTTATCGTGCTTGAACTGCTTCTGGCTTTGACGCGAGCTCACATAATAACAGGATCATAGAATCATCCTCCATCTCCGCCATCTTCTCCTCAGGAGAGAGCTAACCTGCGGTATCTCTCTTTCAAAGCAAGCACTGCCGAGACGTCTTTGTGCAGGATTATCTACGATTGCATTTGACGGGGAGCTCTCTAGCTATCTTCGACACAATGCACCAGGCGTCCAGAGAACGAAGGATACACGTGCATTCATTACCAACGTGCTAGCACCTAAGTATCACCCCATGACTGTAAAGAAACTACTCCAGCACCTGTTTTATCCTCTTCTTCCCATTGTCTTATAATGACGCAAAGGGTGCAGCGCTTTTTGGCTGATCGCTGTGTAAAAGGAAACGAACAGAACAGAACCTTGCTCGATGCAGCAATGCCATTACTCGTCTTACTCACTTTGTGAGCTAATACCAGTTCATTATCACTACTTTTGAGATAACATAGATCAGAGATCTTACCGACTACATTGCCATTCAGTCGAGAAAACACTAGATCATTCTTCCTTCTTCACAGTGCGGCAGACAGGACGCCTGAACTCCTGTTCACCACATAAGTGCTTGGCGGCAGAACGCCTTCAAGTCCGTCCTACCTTGAACTGTCACCACTTCGCTCCTCCTCTGTCCCAAATCCCCTATCTCCTCTCCCACTTCCAACTTCTTTGCTGTATCGAGAGGTTTAATCAGCCCCTTTCGCACTGCTTCGGCCGTCTGCAAGAATGCCCCCACTGAGCTCGTACTCCATCCCAGCTGCTTGCCCATCATCTCTACGTCCTCTCGCTGCATATCTCTGACGCTGATAGTTCTTTCCAGTATTTCGGAGCACACTCTCGCTCCGTCCTCTGCTGAACACTCTTCTGGTCCGATGGCCTGCACAACTTTGACTCCTTCGAGGTTCTCTCTTTGCACCCACTCGGCTATAATCTCTGCGAGGTCGCGGACGGCAATCATAGCCATTTTTCTCCGCTTCCCATCTATTTCGTCATCGGGCACCTTGTCCTGGACTTGAGGCGGTGGGCTTTGACTCAAGTCTTGCTTTCGCTCTGCCTCATTGAGCTTTGCTTCTTCCATCTCTTTCTTCTTCCTATCCCCTGTAGTCCGCCTCTCGGCTCCATGCTTTTCATGCTGCTTCCCTGCATTGAAGACGGTGGGTAGCTCAAAGCACGTTGGGGAATCCCTAAGTTCTGCCAAATAGAAAGACCAATTTTCCATAAAGTACCCGGCGCGAACAAAGAGCATCTCACAGCCCAGTCTCTCTTTCTCCCTTTCCAAGATCCGTTCTATGACTCCTAAGGTGCCAAGAAAGCCTGTTCCCACTTCTGGTGGCAAGTCAGCCCCAATGGAGCTAAGGAGGACGATGCGACGGATTTGGTTAGTGTCTGATGTCTTCTCTATAGCACCACAGACATTGTAGGTGAGGGTTTCTGCATATGCAAGCATGTCCTCGTTGTCAAATGCCTCCGGAAAGATAAGAATTAGAGTCTTTGAAGCCTTGACCTCCTTTTCAGATGCAAAGGACGCAGATGGGGAAGCTGTGACGTGAGGGGCAGATGAAGAGAAAGAAGTGAGGGCTCGAGCCAGTGCATTCTCATCCTCAAGATCAGCTAGGGCTATTTGGCAGCCTAGAGCCTCTAAATCCTTGGCCTTCTCCCTGTTCCGGACAATGCAGAGTGTCTCCAGATCTTTGGAGCGGAGGAGTGAGACGAGAGCGTGGCCCACTCGACCCGTTGCGCCAGTGACTATAAAGGAAGACATGGGGTATCTCTCGACTTGCGGTTAGGATCCAACAGTTATAGGTAGCAACGATGCGAGCTACGCCAGTTAGGTTCAGATGGGACAGTTGAGAGGAGTCCAGCAGTTCTATGAGGGTTTGCTGGCAGATTGGGATATGACGTGATCCATGAGACGAGCTAAACTGCGGATTGAAGAAGTCAACTGCGCGATGCAGAAGCATCTCCACACAGAAGCTCTATTTCCTACCACGAAGAGAACGATGTGATAAAAGCTGCCTCCAACACCCTGGTCAAGAAGGTGATAACCGTGATGATTGTGATCTATCGTTCCACGGAGCTCTAGTTCTATGTGCAACAACAGCGCACGCAGCTGCGTTGAGACTCTGCACACACTGCCGCAGAGAAGCCAATCGATGAGGATGAAGGAGAATGAAGGTCGCTGGCTGCGTGCCATCAACAACAAAAAGCTCCAAGATAACACAAGTAACAGCCTCGGCGGCTGTCCAGTAACGGCTACTTTGGGCGGGAATGAGTGGGATGAAGAGTCAAGATCTTCCCGCGAATCTTTACAGGATTCCTATCTTTCTCTTTGTATACTCTCTCTCTCTCTCTCTCTCTTACTCTTTCTCCCTCTTTTTCTCTCCCTCTCTCGCTCGCTCGCTCTCTTTTTCTCTCTCTCTCCCTCGCGCGCTCGCTCGCTCCGTCCCCCTCTCTCTCGCTCCTTGCCTGTGCCGTTCTGTTTCTCAATTCTCTGTCTCTGTATCTGACTCTATCTGACTGTTTACTATCTATCTGAACCTTTCCTCGGTCCCTATTTTCTTCTTCTTCTTCGAAGAGCTTTCTCCGAGCAGCCCTTGTCATTGAAATCGTGTAGGAAGTGAGATGCGAAAGGATGTAAGGAGCAATGCCGGTCACTTAGGACAACCTGCGCTCGAAGAACGAGCTTTCTCTGTCACCATCTCTTTTTTTCCGTCACCATCAAAGTCTTGCCCGCGATGCCTCAATCTTCAGAGCCAATGCAGGCATCAGCAACGATTAAGATGTGCCAGGGTGGCAATGGTAGGATGTGCATACTCGAAGCATCTTAAAGACTGACCACGGTAGTTGCTTGAAGCAGATAACGACATAATAGCCAGAAGAAGGGCAAGCCATCGTTGGTAGAGAAGAGTGGCACAGATCTCTATAACATGTCGGGGAGAAGACTATTTTTTATCTCTTCCCTCAATATACCTCCATCATCGGTTAATCTTCCCCTTCGACTTTTGTTGAGAAGTAGGAAGGAGCTGAACCTTTGTCTGCTTCGGTGCAGCGGTCCTTGTAGATGACGAAAGCGCCAGGACCGCTTCCTATCGTTTCCTGCACCTAACACCAACTCCGTTACCGTTAAAGACTCTCCTGTCTGACTTATTGGATCCTGCTTAAAACAGCTTCATCCGCCTTACTAGCGTCTAGTTTGCTGGCACTTGTGGAGTTATCCTTGCCACGCTGCCAAGTCTGGCAGTAGAAGAGCCGGTCCTAGAAAGCTCTCCCCTCCTAGATCTAAGAACAAACCTGTTGTAAGGCGCAATGCACATCCTCAGCGTCTCCTCTTCTGCAGCATCTAGGACGCTGGCAGGGGCATCCTCTTCAGCTAGACGGTGGAGAATGGCGGACCTAAGCGCTGCCTCAATGTTGATCTCAAAGGGCGATCCTGGTTAGTGAAACGCCAAAGCAAGAATAGAGTCAGAGAAGCATCCAGACATTGGAATCAGTATCAGGCCAGAGGAAAAGCTGGGAATATAAAGCGATGGCTATGGAGAAGAGGACTTCGTCGTTCAGAGCTGAGCACGAGAAGAAGGTGGAATAGACTGAAGTAAGGAGAGTTGTGCAAAGGCACTGTTCTAAGAACCAGAGCTTATGGCGAAAAGCAGAATAAAGGCTGAACAGGGCCGAGGACTTTGTGACCAACTGCAATCAGTATTGGCGTCAGTCTTCTACCTACCTTGCTTAATGAAGTCATCTATGATCTCTCGCAGCAGCTTGCGCCGTGTGAGTATGTCCTTATCCTCTTTTTTCAGTTTCTGGAGAGCCATGAGGAACAGGATGTTTTCACCTTAAAAAGCGCCAGAAAAGTAACAGAAGCGAGAGTCGACGAAGCGGTAAGAATCTGACCAAACACCTGGCAGCAAGCACCAGTCCTTGCAATAAAATATCTTCGACACAATCAGCTAACCCAGACTTCTTGCGGCACTGGGCTAATAAGCAGGAGACAGACAAGCTACATCCTAATATCTCTCTACGGCCACTAACTAGAAGATAAGAGTACGTCACAACGCCATGATACTTACAGCAGAACTCCGAGACCTGTTGCCCAGTCCATCAGGCATTCAACGAAAATGTGTGGAGAGGCACAAAAGTAGCACGTGGCGGAAAGAAAGTTAAGGTTTCTTCGCCGTCATAGTAGTCGAAAAAGAAGCCAAAGGCGAGGTCGCAGGGTATGTAGACGCACCAAGTACTGACGGAACTGAGCCATAATAAACGGCGCCTTTAAGGCTTCCCGTAGGTCTGCAGTACTCATCACAGCCTGGCGACGACGGAAGAGGAGAAACGACCGTTAACTTTAAGCATTATGAACCCGACGTGATGCACCGCAAAAAACTTAGTAGAGGTCTTTTTCTTCATTTACAGAGGTGCAGGGGAGACAAGCCAGGACTTCAAGGTGGCATAAGGAGCAATAACAAGTGAGGACTAGGCCGCTGAACTTTTAGCAGAAGAGTATGGCAAGATGACGCGGGATAAGAGGACGGCCGAATGGTTTCAAGAGAGTGTAGCGGAGAGAACAACATTATTAGAGGAACTTGGGTAAAGACATTAAAGTTCGCCGTAGTGCAGAAACCGGAATGAGAGGATTCAGCGAGTACGGAGACAACGAGGCAGACCGCAGCCAGAGAAAGAAGAGACAAGGACAAGTAGAGAAGGAGAAAATCAGTGATTGCACAGAAAGGCTAACGCCTATGCGCTCGCTTTTTTCTCACCCGCAATCGCCCTTCCTCTTCTTCCTTATCTCTCAAACTCTTCTTTTCTTCCGCAGCTAACCTCTCAGCTGCTTCTCTTTGAAAGCTCATTCTGATGGGGAGCACACAGCCATACCAAAGATAAGAAAGAGCAGCGCATACGTACGCAATCTGTCCCATTGCGTAGGCATTTTGCCGCACGGATCCGTTGAGACCTTCGGCAACAGTCGCCATAGCGTTAAGGGGTGTTCCGAGGCCGAACCAATAAAGGATCTTCTTCCAATTCTCCTTCAAGTTGAAGGCATCTTCAATGTTTCTCATTAGGTTGGCAAAGAAGAGATTGAGCAGGATGACAAGCCACCAGAAGGCGGAGACCAGGCCCGCCTGTCCCCCGCAATATAAGCCGTAAAGCGTAGCAGGAGGGACAAAGAGGTTGGAAACAGTGGCCAATGATGTTTGAAAAAAAGCAGAAAAGAGTAGAGCAAAGGGAAGGTTAGGGATATGGTGAGCCGCAGATTTCTGTTACGAGGGTGAGGTCAAGCAAAGTCAATGCAGAGACGATGGCAAAACCAAGACTAACTGATGCCACAGGAAGAAGAGAAAGGGAAAAGACCTGCAAGAAGAAGAATGAAGCCTTAAGAAAGGGACAGCGGGCTGATGTTGACCAACAAGGAGGAGGAGAGGATGCTGCCAGATTGGAGGGAGAAGTGAAGAAGAGAGCCATCAATTCTCTATTTGCAATCTTCGAGGGGAGGGTACCAGCAGCAGAAGCAGGGATAGAGGAAATGGTGCACCAAATGTTGAGCTATCATCAACCATTACTACTGTCCTACCTCTCCTGCGTCTCTTGTAAGGCAAGGTCTCACTCCGCTCTCTTGCTCTGCATCCATGGGAAGGGAGAGGACATCCGTGTGGTTGGCTAACTGCACGATGGGCTGAATAGCAAAGAAGGTGCCAATCCCCACCAACATGAAGACTAATGATCGGTCACTGGACAGCCCAGAATATATCGTAAAACGGCTTTTCAGGCGCTTAGACTTGCTCCACTGCAGGTTGTAGATGAACCAGCTGCGGAACAGTTGTAACATTGTCCCCGTGAAGAAAGGAAAAATATCTATCGCAGAAGAGAAGTCAAAGTGAGAATCCAGAGGCATGGGGCCACCAGAGGAAGAAGAAAGGAGGTGCAAAGCGCAGGTTAACAAAGCTCAGTCCTAAGCTGTGCTTACTTAGGGCCATAAAAAGGAGGCCACCAGAGGACTGAATGAGGAATGAAGAGGGAAGGACTGTGAATGAGAAAGAAGGGCGTCGTCGGCCGAGGACTTCGATGAATATATACGTGCGCTACTACTTACCAAAGTAGGAGACTATAAAGTGCAAGCCACAAGGCATTGGGCTCGCTGCGACCATGGTTTGCAGGAGATTAGCTATATATAAAGAGGCGCCAATCTGAGTGGAGATGGTAAGAAAGGGGGGAGTGGAATTAAGAGGGAAGATGTGTCTCCTTTTGAAGAGGAGAAAAGTGAGCAGGGGAATGGCCATCAGGCTGATGACCAGGAGAAACAAAGCGACGCTGCTCCAGGCAGTCCCAGCAGTGGAAATGAAGGCAGCCTCGGATCCTCCCATCTTGAGCGCCCTCCGTCTCTCTCCTCTTGCGAGAGACGAAAGCGTGAACACTTTGCAACAACGAAGTTTGACACCGCTGGAATATAGTTCTGCCAGAGGATACGGCTATATATGCAGTCCTTGTAAGAGAGAGAGCGAGGATTAGCGCTAGAATGATTCCTGAGGGTGCTGAGCGATAGACTTCACCAACAAGGCGAGGGACAATGATCAACGAAGACTAGGAAGTCTTCTCTGTCCGGAACCTATTCTCTCTTCTCAGCGGTCCTGTAGAGTCGTCGATGCTCGCTGCAGCCGTTAGCTACGCTCCCGCGGCGGGCGATAAGAAGATGCGTGAGCCCCAACCTATCCTGGACTTCGGGCCGCTGTGTTGTGTCTTTGTGTCTCTCTCTTTAGTTGAACCCATGCTCTCCAGAGTCAAACGCCTCTTCTTCCACTTCTTCTTCCGCTTTCTTCATCTTAGCCCTCTTGGAGTCCGTCCCCCTCCGTCCTTAGCATCCGCTGGGCCTGTTGCATTTCTCTTCCCTCCTCTGCGCTATCTCTCTCCGTCTCTTTCTCTCCCTCTTACAGCCCCACCAGTCTGTCTCTGTCCGTTTCCTCTCTCTCTCTCTCTCT